>JANHFL010005215.1:333268-346452 GCA_032468155.1 Oxyrhabdium leporinum
TGAACCGCCCCGAGTCTTCGGAATGGGGCGGTATATAAATGCAAAAATAAATAAAATAAATAAATAAATACACGTAAATTCAGCTTCCAGGAAAATAGATTATGTTAATTCATTAATGTTAGTACAGGTATATGATAGAAACTGTATACACCAAGAGTTGGAAGGTTTATCACTTCCACTAAACAGTTCACCTTTCCCCCAACACATTTACATATGTCTAAAACAATTATTAACAATCTGCTTATTAATTCTTTCTATTTGATGTTTTAAATATTTTGTTTCTCCACAAATGTATTCAAGATTTAGGCTCTTTTAAATTAAAAGATGTAGAATTTATACAAAGGCTCATTATTTTAATTGAAGTAGGAACAAAACAGTAAGTATTGTAAGTATTCAAATGGGTGAACCAAAGAAAAGACATTAGTGATATTCTCATAATCCTCACTGGCTCCATACAGAAATATTGGAATAATTCCTTTCTCTTTTCATCACAAATGGACTCAAATCTAAGGAACTACAAAAAACTACAGAGAAAAGAAATGCAGAGGAAAATTACATCTGTCACAGAGTACTAAGTACTACAATAAGAAAAAATGGCTCACTTTGCTTCATATCAGCAGAAAACTAAAAAAGCAAACAAAACCTCAGCATTTAATTTGTAATATGCTAATATGAAACACTAAATCTTATCATTCATAGATGCTTTTACTTTAGGGATCTAAATCTCTCCAGTAGAGGAATGAAGGAATATGATACATAAAAGGAAAACATCAGGGTACTATTAAATCTGTTGTTGTTGCTGCTATTCTTGATATCCCCAGCTGTTCAATTTTTTAAAAAAATGGTTCCTGAATTATGCTAGTTCTAACCTAATTATCAATTGATCTTCCTTGATGATGTCACTAGGGGCTGCTACATAGTCAGCATTCCTCTTGAATAGCATATTAAAATTACTATTAAGTGAAACACAGGCAGAGAAAATGAAATTTCATGTATTGTTTGCATTTTCATAATTCCTATAGCCATTGAAATAAGTAAGTGAAAAACAATCCAGCAAATTTAAATGAGGAATCAGGAACAAAAAAAGATTAAAGGCTTAATGCTGAACACAATATCAATAATTTCTATAAAGCCGACAAGCTTTTGCTTTCTCTAGACAGATCCACAATAGCTCTTTTTTAGAGAGATGAGATTTCTTTCCTGGAAGGTTCACTGAATTGCTAACTAATTGCATTCACAGTATTTGCCATATCATCATCAAGGAACTTTTTATGGCTGCATGCAAATAGATTAAAATCAATTAAAGAGATGAGTCCATTTTTTTCATGTATTTTTATTTAGTCTGACAGCTGTTTTCTGAATCCTACAAAGACTGCATATGCAGCAGATAATCCTATATGAATATACCAATTGTTATATTTGTTACCTCCTTTACAGAAAAGCTGTTACATAAAAGTGAAGCAGTTCAAAGTGAGAGCTAACTCTCCTTCCATGCCTCAAGTCATCTCTAGAAATTGCACAATCTGCTATTTCATTACCATTTCAAGGCAACAACTGAATTCATTCAAACTAAAGTCTGAAAAAGTGACGCAATTTGACTCCAACTTTGAGCTACATACAAAGAACCTGTTGTACAAGAAAAAAATATGAAACTATTTCAAAAAATATAGTCTGTTCAAGAACTCTATTTTCTAATTTCTTTGCCTTATTATAAAAACTCCTGTGGTGAAATTGTTCACAGATAAATAACAGCATCTTAAGGCATTTTATATTAATTTTTGAAATCTACACCAATGTTAGCGTTAGTTCTGGATATGGTCCACAAGCCATTTTTCCTAATAGTTGGGCTTATACCAGCATTTGAATCATTTGCTGTTGTCACCTACCTTGTGTTAAAACAGTGGGGAACCATAAAATATAATTCTTATTCTTAACGTAATACAACAGGTTTAAGTGGGGGAATTCTTAACATTCAAGAGACTGTTAAATCAATAATCACCTAGTAGTCTACCTCCATAATTTTCTGGCTTCTCTAACTATAATTTATTTTTCTAACATGAATGCAATCCAGTTTACAATTATTTGTCTATAAGTTCTAAAAATTTAAATAGGACAATATTGACTTGTGAGTGCTGTAACCAGTGACTGCAGTCTCAATACAGACAGTACTAGGTAATTATAGGTAGTCCTCGACTTACAACAGTTCATTTAGAGACTGTTCAAAGTTAGAACAGCACTGAAAAAAGTGACTATTGACTATTTTTCACATTTATGATGGTTCCAGCATCCCCATGGTCATGGTCATGTGATCAAAATTTAGATGCTTGGCAACTGACTTCCATTTATGACAGTTGGAGTGTCCCAGGGTCATGTGATCACTTTTTGCAAACTTTGGACAAGCAAAGTCAAAGGGCAAGCTAGATTCGCTTAACAATCACATTACTAAGTTAACAACTGTGGCAAGAAAGATTGTAAAATGAGACAAATTCACTTAACTATCTCGCTTAGCAACAAAAATTTTGGGCTCAACTGTGGTCATAAGTTGAGGACTACCTTTATACAAAGAAAAAGAATGAGAGTTTTGTCCCTACCCTAATAAAGTTTCAAGAATGTAGAATAATTATAGAATAATTATATAATTGTAGAATAATTATTTTGCTATCTCACTTTAACAGAATAACAGAGTTGGAAGGGACTTGGAGGACTTCTAGTCCAACCCTCTGCTCAGGCAAGAAACCCTATACCATTTCAGACAAATGGTTGTCCAATTTCTTCTTAAAAACTTCCAGTGTTGGAGCATTCAAAACTTCTGAAGGCAAGTTGTTGCACTTATTAATTATTCCAACTGTCAGGAAATCCCCAGTCCTTTAATCATCTTTGTTGCTCTTCTCTTCACTCTTTCTAGAATCTCAACATCTTTTTACATCAAAACTGGATGCAGTATTCCAAGTGTGGCCTTACCAAGGCATTATAAAGTGGTATTAACATTTCACGTGATCTTGATTCTACCCCTTCTGTTAATGCAGCCTAGAACCGTGTTGGCTTTTTTGGCAGCTGCAGAACAAATATGTAAACATGGTTTTTCAAATGCAACTGTTTTATCAGGTATATGCTGGCTCATATTTTGAATGTTTCTTTTATTTTTCTTTAAATCGACTGTTATCTATATTTCATGTTTAGAGGGCACCTAGAGAAGGTTTTGACTTTTAGAAGTGTCTATAAATCTTTAAAAGAATGAATAAACATAGCTTACCAAGTTAAAGTGTCTTTTTTACCTGGTAAAACAGTTGCATTTGAAAAAGCATGTTTACTAACTTATTTGTAAGACTTTGTAAGACAAAACAAGATATTACTTTGGTTCAAGAGGGTCCTAGTATTGTTTATCTTGAAAGGGAGCACATATGCTCTCCATTTAACCTCCACTTGCTGAGAAATGATTCAGATTTTGACCAGTGCTGAATGGGTGGTACTTAGAACTATCTTCAAACTTCTACTTGTTGCAGCATCCTGCTGTCAAATGATCTCCATTTATAACTTTCTTTGCAGGCTTCATGCAAGCAAAGTCAATGCTGGAAAGCCAGCAGGACGTTGCAAATAATAACCATGTGACATAGCCCTCAGCGACAGTGCAGGTTTTGCTTAATGATAGCAACTGAAATTGTTAGAACTACCATCGCTGACTGGTACAATCATGTGACATTGCACTTTGTTACTGTTTCACTTAGTGACAGAAATTCCAGTTCCAATTGCTGTTGTTAATCATGGACTACTTGTAGTGTGAAGGTATAGTATGTGTATACATTATTCCCATCATTTAATAAGCAAGTCAAATAATAATAATAATAAAATCATTCTTAGACTGGGAATCTAACTGTAGATTATTAATTTATATTAATTTAGACTAATGTAGCAATCATTGGGGTAAAATGAAAAATACTAATGGAATTAACATGTTGAATGGCAAACAATCAAGAACTATTAGTATGAAGCCTACAACTATCTGGACACTTTATAGCTGGATAATATCAAGCATGGACAAGTTAAAATCTGATTAGTAAAGAATACATTCAAAGATTGAGAAAATTGCTAAAGACAAAACTAAATGGTGGAAACACCATCAAAACCATCAATACTTGGACTATACATCTGGTACAATCCAGTGCTGGAATTATTAATTGGATACAAGTTGAACTGAACAGTTTGGACCAAACACAAGAAAACTCTTGACTATTTACTCTTGACTATTCATTACATCCCCATAGTGATATTGAAAAAGTATACCTGCCCTGCAGTAATGGAGGCAAAGGTTTTAAAAATATGCATTAGCTAGATTATGTAAAAGACAGCCAAGAATAAGCAATGCTGCAAATTAAAAATTGGAACTTACCGAATATACAGGAAACAAAGCATGAATATAAAAATAATGTAATCAAAACACATACAGAATGCGAACAGGAAAAGTATTACATGGTCAATTTCTACAAAAGATTGAGGGGAAATGGAGAAAGAAAAAATTCTGGCAATGGCTTACAACTGGAACATTAAAAAAAGAAACTGATGCTCAAGAAAACCCTTTTTGAACTAATGCAATCAAGGTCAGAATTGAAAAATCATCAGATGGTTCAAAGTGTAGGTAGTGCGAAGAAGAGGAAAAAGAAACTACAGATCATATACTCAGCTCTACAAGCACATCACACAAATTGGTTATAAACAACAACATAAAACAGCCACAAAAATGATTTACTGGAATATCCGTAAAAAATATCGTGTGCCAGTAACGAAAAATCAGTGGGAAGATAGAACTGAAAAAGTAGCTGAGACTGAGCAGGTTAAAATACAATACAAATACAAATGGATAAAGGGTTGACTTATAACCCACCAGATTTAACTATGATCGAAAAGACAAAATTAGGGATAATACATAAATTGCCTGTGGTGGACTCAGTGGTTATTGGCACACTGGATGCCATATAAAAAAAACCCACCACACCTTGGATGACACTTGGAAAATCTGCATAGAGACAAAATTCTCAGTCAAAGCAAAGCTCTCTAAAAAAGAAGAGGAATTGAAACAAAGAGTAAATGAGCATTAGAACAGTACAAAAAGAACAGAATACTATTGCCTGCACTGAAACGTCTTACCAAAACCAGCTACCACAAGTATTAAAAGACGCCAGCACTGTAATATTAAAACACCGGCTCACTGCAAGAAACAAACCAATTTATGTACAGCTACAGTTATAACTGAAAACCTTGAATGCAAAATCAAGAAGCAAGAAAAAAAAAGTGAAAACAAAATGGAAATTAGGCTTGAACATAACATGAGGCTGCTAAGATCAGATGCAAGCAAGGTAGAAGAAATAGAAGAAATGAAGCTAAAAAGCAAGAAGAACAAAGAATATTTAATCACCTTGAGACAAGGAAGATCAAGAAAACAGTGGAAATAATAAATAACAACCACAGCCAGGAAAATCAGCAGATATGCACACTACAGGAAGGACCTCTCGTTTCCAGTCAACAATTGATAAAGAAAAAAACAGTGCATTTCTGGGCACAGATGTGGAACAATTGCCCCTCCACCCAACTGCAAAATGTAAGAATTCAGTTTGGATAAAGGACAGGGAGAAGGAAGCTAAAAAAACAAGCTAAAATGAAATAACTTATAGTAACCGCAGAAATGGTGCAGGAAAGAGAAAGAAAGATCAAGAATTGATCACACTGGGTGAAGATGAAGTGTTCCATGACTCCATCTGACTGTTTTCACCCACAATCACCTGAGCAACTCTTTAGCTGAGATTCCATACGCTTCTCACTTAATGTCACACATGTTTTGGGGTTATGGCAACAACCAGGACAACCTGGATTGTTGTAATTTGGTAATGCCACATGAAAGCATGCTTTATGACTGCATCGCTTAGCAAGAGCATTCCCTTTCTCAATGACCTTTTTAATTCAAGGATTACTTGTAACAATTTAATGCAACAAATGGATGCAACAATTCAGTATTACAAAGTAAGCCACAAAGTATGTTCATATCATTATTTTCTAAATGAGATGATACTGCATTATGTGCCTAAAACAATGCAACACTGAATCCTGAATCATCATAATTCTGCTGCTAGTAGTCACTTGGCTTAGGAAGCTAAATGGTTGGAAGTTATAGAGCCAAATGGAAAGAAATTATAGCAGGAAGCAATCATGTTGTTAAAAATACACAGTACTTTAAAACATGGAAATAAAATATGGAGAGAACAAACTACTCTACAGTGAGGATGATAAGCAGTACTAAAGTATTCTTAGGGGTCTGTTTTGTGGAAATTATATTGTTTTGTAAATATTGAATTGATATTTGGGTAGAACGATGAATGATAGTTGTTCCAGGATCAAGTTTCATAATTAGCTCATTTTTATTCTGTTCTCAGTATCAGCCTCTATCTTAACTGATTATATACTGAGCTATAAAGCCTAGAGTAACAAACTGTGAGAACATAATATAGTAAGGAATTAGATAATAGAAGCTAATGAGAATAAGAAAAATCCTTCATTGCCAGAGGAAAAGATAGGAAAGCTGACCTTTCATGACAATTTCTGAACTTTTAATGTGAAGAATGTTTTAAAGAGGTTACATTTAGAACAGATATGGGCAAATATCAATTTCTAAATAGTGTTAACTGAGGAAAGAGAACTAAATTATTTCTGAATTTTCATTTTTCTGCAATATCCTATCTAAAGCCAAATGGAACTCAGTACCCATGCATGTGGTAGAAGAGTCACTCTGTAGCAAGAATTATCTATTATGTCATCTACTGTATGTGGAATAGTAAAGAAAAAAATATTTTTGCTTCAGATGTTAAATAATCTGAATTCCTTCAGTTTCATATCTTAACAATAGACAGCTTCCATGACCAGTGGAAAATAATCAAATGTGGAGTGGATACTTGGCGTTGTTTCACCTAATTATCTCCTTTTGGGACAAAATTTAAAACTCTTTTTGGAGTGAAAGTGAATCACCATTTTAAATAGAGGGTTTGAAGAAGATGTTGCAAACATATTAATACATTACACATTTATTTTGAAATTAAACTATTTTGAATCCATAATTGCATTTTACGCTAATCTACTAAATATTAACAGAGTGAAACAGAAAAATCTTATGATGTCAAGATTAAACTATTAAGATTAAGTTATCGTAATTCAATCTTTAAATTATGTTTGAATTGCAATGTTTAATTACATTGTAACCCAAAGTACAATGGGTTTGACTGTGCATTTACTCTAGCTATATGTTTAAATCTTTAATATTATGAAAAAAAAGGATTATAGTGTGATTAATATTAAAACATTTACTTCCAAATCAAACTTTACAGATCCTTGCATATTTCAAGCTTGTCTTTTGTAACATGTTAAACCTTTATTATGTAAGTTATTATTTAACATTGCTGATTATTAGATATCATTATTCTAGATGTGAAAATTGTTGAGTTTCTTGCCCCAGTGGGGAAAGAAACCTTTTACAAATGATATATCCATTGAGAAAATACTGAACTGGAAGATTTTCATCTATAGTGTATTAAACAAAGCTGTGTTTTTGTTTAAATGAATCCTGGCTTATGTGGGATTAAGTTTTCTTATTAAATTGCTTAGCTTTTTAGTGTTAAAGGGGAAATTCTCTCAATTTCAAATTATTAGATAGCACATAAAAAGTATATATTACCAGGCAACAGAGGAATTTAAAATCCACAAGTCGATCTCTATTCAACATTCCACTTCATAATTAACACTTTAATCAGCAGCAATTATGGAATATAACAACAATGTCAGTTAGTATTCAATTTCATAGTGATTTGTAAGCATTTCAATTTTCTCTTTTAAATGTGCCAAATCTAACTATGTAAGGATATAGTAAAGATCTGGAGAACATGTTGCAGAATAAAAATTAGGGTAAAAATAATTGCTACTTTTCTTTATGTGCACTGTGGCAAAATAAAAACACTGTCTGCTTTTTCTATTCATTATGTGTAAAAACTGAAGTTATTGGAATATATATTTGGTTGCAAAAAGTGTGTTGAATGCAAATCAAAAATTATATTTCTTCTTCAAGAAGAAACGAGAAAGTTTTTTAGTTACATAGATTCTCTGAAAATTGTCACTATACATGTCAATAATGCCAGATGTATGATTTCTCATTGGTGAAGCATCATATTGTATAATACAGAAGTTAAGTCATACAATAATACCTCAAAGCCAAGGAAAAGTATTTATAAATATATTTTAGGTAGATAATATCAACTTGGGTTACATTTTTGATGGTTACCTAAACACTTTGTTTTGTAGATCTGTCCTTAATAGTAATTCGTAGCATTTCAAAAGATATTCTCATACATTCTTTAATCTACTTTCTTTGTTTATATCTTCCTCTTTTTGTATTGTCTGGTTCATCCTTTATTTGTATGAAATGCCCAAAGAATGTGAATAGGTTTTAGATCTTAACATTATCTAGTTTTAATGACAAGCTAAGCCATTCCAGCTTCATTTTATTATTTCGTAAGCTCCACTGTGCCATTCTTTTTTATGTGTATGTTTTTTATTAAGGATTTTGATAACAGTAAAAACCAATACAAAGTGAATTTAAATAAAAGAGAATAGAAAGAATAAAAAGTGCAAGAAACAAGAAAAAGAAAGAATAAAGAAATAGAAAAGAAATATAGAAAGAAGTGTTTTCTAAACTTTATTACAACAAATATAGACAAATTTAGTAACTCTTAATCACTTATAAGGTTACAAACAGTTTCTTCATCCCATATCTATCCATTATATATAAACAAATCCATAAAACGTCAACTGTTCAGTGTTGGTGTTATCAAAAATTTGTAAAGGGTTTTCAGAACTTTGCAAAAAAAAAGATCAAATAAAGCAATTTTATATTCCTTCCTTTTACTTCAAGCAGTCTTAATTATTTAAATATTGTAGGATTTGAATTTTCTTCTTTAACCCATTACAGACTTCTTCAAGGGTTTAACAAGTCTCTCTTGCAGATCCAATAAAACACTTTCCAAGTCATTCTCTCGGTTTCCACTTGTATTTCGCCTTTAATTTTTAAATTGTCAGTTTCTTTGCATATTCAACAAAGCATCATTTTCCAAGTCATTCTCTTGCCCTGTCAGTTGTAATTCCACTTTCAGTATTTTCTCTGTTTGTCAGACAAAATTTGTTCCACATCTCTCATTTGCTTATTAACATAGAGTTAGACAGACATCATTACTGACACTGTTGATATTACAGTGACAAATTTCTGGCTCCATTCTTCAAATATCTCCTTTAATATTTCCAGTGTTATAATGTTTTATGTCATTTATAAGACCCAGTACTAAATGATACAAACATAGGCTTGTATTTTTTCCTTCTGCTTAGAATCTGTAGTTCCCTCTACTATCCAGTTTCTAAAATCATAAAGTTGCTTATCTTTGTTATAGCTTACAATAGTCAATATAGCCAAAATAAATATGATTCCTACAAGAACCTATTTAATTTCAATATTATTTCTGAAATGGTATAGCAAAAATCAATATTGCAGATTTATATGGACCACTTATAACTTTCTTAGATCAAAATCTTTAGCTTTTTTGCTGTTCTTTCCTATTTGTAATTCTTAAGCTTAGAATTATTTTTCTTTTGTTCAGAGTTGAAGCTAAACTGATCCACTGACTTTCAAACTTATCATTCTGAAGGTCTTTAATAGCTTTAAGATGGTTAATAGGCAATTTCTGAAAGTGATTAGAAATTGGAAGAATTAGAATTCCAATTAGAAATTGGAAACTTAGTGTCCTTTAAAACTCATGGCCACAGTGGTGTACACAATGGCTTATACATTTATCTCCTGATTCCCAAACCCAGACGGGACCACTGTTTCATGGGCTCCTCAAGAGGAGCAGCCTTGTGAAACACAAATGGCTAATTTATTATCCTCTCCTTAACTAGGGAGGTTCCAGAAAGAGGTCTACTAACCAGTTCTTCAGTATCTGTTTTGGTCATTGGCTCTCCTTTTGTGGAGACATCTTCTGTTTGCCATGCCTTCCCTGGAAGGCCACTACTCTTGATAAAATATTGTATTATTTCTTTTCTTTAACTTATTTTATCTTATAGTCTTTATTAAAAAGGCTTTGCAGGGCCTTATTGAGATCAGTAGTGCAATTTGTTCCAATTGGGAGCAACATTCCAAACTGTATTATTAATCCATTGGCACTAGATAAAATTAAAGTTTGTAATCAATGTTTCTTTTATAATAACTGAATTAAGAGGATTTGCCCTATTGTGAATATGCTAACTACGACAACTCCAGACATATTCAAATACTTGAAATACTAAACTAAATTTATTTTTTAAAATAAGCTACAAAAAAGGTAACTTTAATTAATCTGAAATATTGTTTCATTCCTATTTTTACCAGTTACCATTAAGTCCTTCTGGCTCCATGAATATAAGTTTGGTTAAGTACTAAGGTGTATTTTTAAGCTTTCCAGAAATTTCTGATTAGCCACTGCTAGAAAAAGAGTGCTGAGATATGGTGCTACAAAGTAGAAAAAAGGAATTAAAAAAAACTGGCAGCGGACAGATGATAAACAAAAGATATGCTGTATATATCTATTGAATTAGCAACCAGCAGAAATAAAAAGAAGTAAATTAGAGATTAGCAATTGGGTGGCAGATTGGGGAGGGTGAGAGTTGAGAAATGATTGCACAATATGAATGCAAATGGACAGAACTCCATTAAAACAAAAGGAAATACTAATAGAAATGGCTTTTTAGGTAAGTAAATAGATGATGTAGGAGAGAAGTAGAAAAAAAAGTATTAATATACATCAGCATTTTTTTAAATTAATGGGTTGGTGACAAAACCAGTTTATTACTGAATTAATCAAAATATAAAAGTGAACCTCACAGTCCTTTCTACAGAGCATCTCTACCACAGAGAAATCATTGATATCACCAGCTGCTGGCTCCAGTGCACTATTTAAAGATGGTGTGACAGTTCACACATTTATCTGCATTTCACAAAATAATCTATAGGCGTATGTAAACCAGGAATTGATTATCTGTTTCCAGTGTTGAGAGATAAGCAGTTTTAATTCATAATTAAAAAAAGAAATGTATGAATGTGGCTAAGGATGCTTAATATATTGCAGCCTTTTTGGAAGAGGTGCACTATATCCATATCATAAATAAAACACTTTGACATAAAGGTAAAATATCTTTGTCTTAAGATGTAAACTGAATCACTAACAGGATCAATATTTTGGGACAGATATGAAGTGCTCAAAGGAAAGAAAAATATAACTTCCTTAGCAGTTGGTACAGTAATTCCAGCATGTGGGTTCACTATGGTATAGGCCATGCTAGTTGAGAAACTGTTAAGATGTCAAGGAATTGACAGAGCCACCTAGTGCTGTGGCTATTATGCTCTGGGCAATAATTACTGGTACTATACAGCATCAGCTGATGGTTACAACATGCCAAATCAGCAATTGTGACAGTCCATTGTCAAAGGTTTCTAGGGTGTATCATAAGCTGAGATGCTGGATCTTATCAATGCATGCAAAGCTGCCTCATGCTCTCTAATCACAAGTAATCCAAGAATATTTCATATCAAAAATCTGATAAAGCCTGAATCCAGAGGATGTTGTTTAGTTTTAAATTTTCCAGGGCCAAGCACCTGAAGCCCAGCATGCAGAAAATATTCAGCATGCAAAATGTATTGATTTGTTATCTAGCTAACAACTGAAGGGCTAGATTTCCTATTTAGCTAATAAAAAAAACTTGCTTGTTAATTGCAAGATATGATCTTGCATTATAACTCTGAGTATTACCCACAATATCTCTATGCACCAGAAGTTCTCAAATTGTCCTGTTTCACAGAATCCTTAATGTCTCATTAATTTTTTCATGGCACCCCGAGAAGTTCCCAAATTGTGTGATGTGTTGTAAATTCACTAACAATTCTGTTTATTAGTCAAATATCCTATGGTGCCCCTGAGTTCTGTGTAGCACGCCAGGCAACACACAGTTGTAGTCTTTCACAAGAGATTACATTTCAAATCATGAATCCCTGATACTTATATTCACTAATAACTTGACCAATGACCCCAAGGAAGAAGTAAGTTTTAGAATATAGTTCAAGATACAAGATATAAAGATACGATTATAGCGAATGGGTCTTCTATATTGACTAATGGCACAGAAATTTATTTTCAGTTCCTTATTACTGAAAAATGAGCAATATATTCAGCGTTTTTCTATGCTGAAATTCTCTTCCCTTTGGGGAATTAAATTTTCCATCTGTCTGTATATCCATTTCAGCGTAATGTTATTTAGGACCTCTTACAATATAAGATTTCCTTGTATATGGATATTTTGGAACTCTCAATAGTTCTAATTTACTACATTTCTGTTAGATGTATGGCAGATTTTGTTTTCAATTAAAATGAATGTGGATGATTATGGTTTAATAAAAAGCATTTTTGCTGAACATTTTTATCACAACAACTTGTGTAATTTTCCCATTGAAAATTGGAGTTTATAAATATAAGGTTCCATAACATTAATTAAAATGCTACTAAATAAATCTTTTCTTTTATTACTAGAATGTTACCAGACAACAGAACAAATCAGTTAGGGAGAAAGACACATAAGATACACAAGGAAATCTTTCAGATATCATCCTTTGAGCATCTCAAGGGTTACTATGACAAATAAGAGTAGAAGACATCAGATTAACAGAATTGTATATAAGACAGTAAATATAGAAGTGGTATTTGTGGAATGAAGCACGAATAACACACACAGCCCTTCAATTTGCCCTTTGTTGGCAAGGTTTGGTTTGAGCATTACTTGGGAATCATAACTTTGTTTAGAACATGTACACAAATGACATATAGATGCATTACTCTGGACAGAGATGCCTTGAAAGCACGCTCCCCAAGATATCACTGAAGGATGGAGATCTCAGTCACATTAGTACTTGCATTATCTTTGGACATATCCTGTATTCATTTAAGATATCAGTATTGAGCCTCAGTGGTGCAGTGGTTACAGCCACTTCTGCTGACTACTGACTGCCTGCAATTTGGCAGTTCAAATCCCACCAGGCTCAAGGTTGACTCAGCCTTCCATCCTTCCAAGGTGGGTAA
>JANHFL010005215.1:354412-412054 GCA_032468155.1 Oxyrhabdium leporinum
TCCCTCCATGTAGACTTAGACCCATTAAGGACTACTTGTTGAGTACGGTTTGTCAGCCAGTTGCGAATCCATCTGGAAGTGATTCTGTCTATCCCACTTTTATACTGGAGAAGATTTCATGATACGGTTGCTTTAGAGTAGCTTGATAGGACCAATCAATTAATCACTCTGGCTATCCCCCAAGAATGAGATTTTGAATGCAAGCTAATGGTTAATATCATTCCCCAAAGTCTTAGAGTTCCTGGTAATATCAAGAAGAGAACTCACTTAAATCCCTGCTTCTTACTATACTTTGGCTGTTTTTCCTATAGGAGAAAACAATTTCTTTTAACCTATATGTGGAGAAAAGCTTCATCTCTGAGTATGTGCATTCATATTTGGCTGAAATATCATACTTATACTATTGAAAGATATATGATCTCATTATCATGTTCTAGAAATGTGCTTACCATCACAAGTGAAATCCTGTGTAGCAACATCTTGAATTGGGATCTCCTTTAAGAAGAAGGGTTTCTGGCAACGTGGATTTCCACTGACAATCCTTCTCTTCCTTAACCATTTCCCCAACCATGCTAAGTGGCAGTTGCAGTTAAATGGATTAGATAGCAAATTACTAGATGAAAAATGAGGGGAAAAAATGCAGTCAGCTATTGAAGAAATCAAGACATAGATTTTTCAAAAGCTAATTGACATTCAAGTAGGAAACTTCTGGTAATAAATTAATTTTACAATGGTAGCTGCATGCCTAACAGGATTTATTTTTTTTTGTTTTTTTTCCTCAAAAACAAGACATAAAAAGGGAAAAGCTACCCGGCTAACAATTTTTTTGTCATTAGGTTTCTTATCATGTACTAGATCAATCTGTAATATATTTTAACATGGAAATACTTAGCTGTTAAATAATGTAATCCTGTAAACAGAAGCTCTTGCTTTTGTATTTCTGCCTCTGCATCATATGAAGACAGTCTGATCAGTCTCAAAAGCTCCAAAGAATACAAGTTAATCTGATATGTGAATGTTAATGCCCTATCTTTTTAAAGATATTTTTTTTCAATAACCACAAGTGTCTCTTTATGACAAATAACAATAATCTAGAGTGGATTAGAAATCGATGACCTTCAGATGTTTCTTAATTTACAATTTTGAACAGTCACAAGAACAGGATCAATGCAGAGGAATGCTGGAAGCTGTAATTCAGCAACATCAGGAAAGTCATAGGTTCCTTACCTCTGGTTCAGTCTTATAAATTACCCAAGCAGCATTTTTTAAGGAAGGAAGGAAGACAGGAAGGAAGGAAGGAAGGAAGGAAGGAAGGAAGGAAGGAAGGAAGGAAGGAAGGAAGGAAGGAAGGAAGGGCTGCTAGTAACATTTTTAAAGTAGTGTGCAGTTCAATTTGGTTATTTTGAAGTGCATATAGCAAGTTTCTGAAATATGAACTAAAAGGAGAGGAGGCATATGACATGATATATTTTAGTCAATTTGTTCCCTAGTCTCAAACAGATAACTTCAGTTAAAATAATATCTTAAGATGAGATGGGAATTTGGGCTGCATATAAATAAATAGTTATTGAAATTTATTGATATTAAGGCAAAGCTAAACCTGTTTTCAGAGCAAAATTATTGATCTTCGTGCTACTGGAATACCTAACAGCCAATATGATTTAAAGGAACAGACAATAATGCATTTTATTGTGCAAAACTCAAAGATGTAGCGTTATTAAAAAAGATCTTGCTGTATCTAAGCACGTAGTTCAAGAGTTTCTCTCATAATAGTCACAGAAATATCACGTGAAGTAAAGAAATGAAGTTTTCCGAAAAGTAGCTAATTAATTGTAATTATGTTTGAGGTGAAAGGAAACCTCTCCTTCCCAAAACAGAGGTGAACTAGTGCAATCCAGCTGGATGAAAATTCTTTGGTACAAATGGCATGCTTGCATTTATATCTGTGATTAAATTTGAAAAAACAAACAAACCCCTAATATTATTCATGTCCACAGTACAATTTTCAGTGACTCTTCATACGTATGATATGAAGCACACACACACTTTTGCATATGATTTGACATGAACAAAATATCATGGATATCTTAAAACCGAACCATCACTATCTATTTTCCTTTGTTTTAATCAAACCAGGAAAAAAAGATTAAAGGTGTCTATTCTCTCTTCTGCAACTGTCATTGTTGGGATTGTAATTACCTGGCTATTTTTAATGATTGTGGCACAGGATACAAGGTCTGTCTAAAACCTAAATGAAGGGAGTAACTTTAAAAGTCTAGAAGGACAGAGAAAATAAATACAGGTTTTTCCAAGTTAAAAATTGGAAAGAAATGTGAGAATACTTAAGTGGCAATTAAAGTAAAGAATGATAAGGCATACAAATAGAACACTTCAAAGACTCTTAATACACACAGAAAAAGTAAACCAGAACAAAAGCCATTGGATCTGTGGTAGAGAGATTAGTAAAAGGCCTGAAGGATCTGAGTCATGAAATTAAAATTCAAATGATGCTTGTAATGGAACATTTATACGATTGCTGTGAGCCAGGAAAACTGATTTGTCCCATAAAACAATTTTGCTCTATCTATCAAGGATCAGGCCTCAGTGAATATCTCTTTTTTCAGCCATACCAAGGACCAAGTGCAAAGCTCTTACAATAGGCTTACATTACCCTAGCCACTAGCATAAGCACCTTCTGGATTCTAACTGTAATTCCCATTATATTTGCTAGGGGAAAGTTGGAATGCTGAACATGGTGATGATCATAGCTTACTTGAGGGACCATCTCACCCCATTGGGTGGCCCATCCCACTTGTGTCAACAGAGAAGGCATGCTACAGGAGTAGGACCTTCTCTGCTGTTGCTCCTGCCCTCTGGAACATCCTGTCACCTGATGTGAGGTTGGCTCCAACCCTCCTATTTTTTTGTAAGGGCCTAAAATGTGGCTGTGCCAGTTGGATTGGAGCCCAAGTAGAGGAACAGTGCAATGAAGGTGGTTGATTGATTAATAACATATTCCATCTCTGCCCCCGCCCTCTCCATATGTCCTTGGTGTTAAAGTCGTTTTATGTTTTAACTGTATATGTAACTGTGAGACGCCCAGAACTACTCTATAGTAACATGGGGAGTCAAAGAAAATAAACAACAAGAAAACAAGAAACAAAACAAAACAAATACCCTTTTAGATATCTTTGAAAAAGAAACCATCACAAATAGAAATGAGGGTATTTGTTCATCCTTTTATAAACCAGGATTCTTAATCTTAATTCCAAGAGACTATCCACTCAAAAATGCAACAGCTCTAATAATTAATAATACCTGAACTATGAAGCCGTCACCATCTTATCCACTTTAGACAATGTCTCTTCTAGGATACCCTTTAAAACAGAGTTTTTCAAATGTCCGAAAGGTGCTTTTTCACCTTTGACCTCAATGACTGAGAATCTACACTGACAGAGTTTTTCAAACTTGACAATGTTAAGATATGTGGATTTCAATTCCCTGAATTCATGTTGGCTAAGGATTTCTGAGAGTTGAAGTCCACACATCTCAAAATTGCCAAGTATGAGAAACAGTGCTTCTCGCAGTGCTTTAAAGACTTCTTCTCCCTATTAGGCCTCATAGCTGCAACATGAGAAGAAGAATACTAATCACCAGTTAAAATCTCCCTTTATTTTGAAAATTATTAAGGTGACATGCATGAAGTTCTGGAATATTCTCCAAGATTATTCCATTTTTTTGGGGGGGGGGTGGTCCACACAATTTAATGAAAGCAGCGACAATAAAGTAAATGCAAGATCTTAAGTGATAACAGATGACTTACATTGTAGATAAAGAAACAAGAGTATTGAAGGCTCCTGGAGTTATTGTGGTAATGCGATTGTCATATAGAGAGAGTAACCTGACTGAGCTCAGTCCTGTAAATGTGTCATTGTTTACACAACTGATCATGTTGCTCCTGAGCATCCTGAAAAGAGTAAACATAAAATTAGACTTACTGAATTGATGTTGGAGAGGGAGCAGGAAAAAACAGAGAAAACGAATTATTTTGTGAAACAAGGCGATCAAAAGAAGCATGGACTGCTTAAGAATTGGCCAGTGTATCCAGATCTCCTGAAAAAAAGTACATTAAGTTGACTTGGAAATACGCGGGGGACTTCTATTTTCGCTCAAATATAAGGTAGGATTCAGGAATAATTTGGGAATTATTAAATTAAGAGTAATAAGCACATGAACCCTTCAAGTTTCTCTCAACCTATCCTACATAGTTTAATGAGTCTGCAGAAGAAAATCTTTCATGTGCACTTACTACATATGTATTCTGACTGTCGTGGAACTGTAAGCTCCCATTTTTCTCTCTAATACTGTGGAGAGATGATCATCAAGAGATTTAAAACAACAAAAGTTGTCTACTTATGATCCAGCTCACATATAAAAAAGAAAAGAAAATACATTCTTAGTGATTTTCTTAGTAGCAGTATGGAAGTGATCATCCACTGCTATCTTGTGGAATGTATTTTGACTTCCCAATCTATCCTACAGTCCTGTGATTTCTGGTGATCTCCTTTCCAAGTAAATAGATCTAATACTGTTTTCCTTTCCAACATCAGCAAGTTTAGCTAGATGCTCCCAATTCATATATGAACATGAACTACTCTTAATATACAATCTTCATATTAATAATATGCTTTATGTTTGGTTTTGTTGATTTTTTTCTTTTTTTCTTTCCTTTTTTGTCAGCCACTGAAAATCACAGTGTCTGATGAGCAGCCACATAAAATGCAATTAGTTAATTAATCAACCCAAGCTAATTTCTATTGAATGCATTAAGCAATTGATCCAGAGTTAAAAAAAATACTTCTGAAGAAAGGGGCAATTTGTGCCAATAGGTCAGGGGTGTCAAACTTGCATTGTCACAGTGGTGTTACGTGACGTATCATGACCTTTTTCTCCTTTGATAAACTGGATGCCGGCATGGCCAGTACGTGACGCATCCGGCCCGCAGGCCATGAGTTTGACAGCCCTGCAATATGTGATATTCAAGATTGTCAGAAATTCAACTTAGGAAATAATTACAACAGTTTTAATAAGCCATTCAACTGATTTGGGAAAATTGATGTTTGTAAAACTTTCCTCTTCATTCCCAATCATTTTCCTGACATTGCATCTATTATTGTACATCCACAACAGGCAGGTTTTTTTTGCATCTCTCTCCTCCACATATAAAAGAGCAAACAGATTTTATACATACAGCGTCTTGAGTCCCGTGAGACCTCTAAACATTCGTCCATGCACAGATTCCAGCTGATTCCCTGTCAACATCAGTTCCTGCACTCCCGCTGCCCCATCAAAAGTGCCTTCACGGATCTCTTTGATCTTGTTATTACTTAAATTTCTGTAAGAGGAAACAGATTCACAGGCAGCATTATTTCACATATGTTTTGTGTAAGATAAATGCAAGCATGTTTGCACTGGCAACAAAGGGGTGAACAATAGCTGAAACAAAGCTAAAAGAATGGAACCAATTTAATTTCCAGGGCTATGCTGAAATCTGAATTGCAATATTTCACTTTCCTTCCAACAGGAAAGAAGCTTCTGTGATCTAGTTCTTCTTTCTCAGGGAAGTTTTTTTCTTTTGAGGATTTCCTTCCAATTTTTCTCTTGGTGGTGTTTTTGAGCCTCTTTTATTGATGGAACTGCTACTGAATTGCTGCTAGTGTTAGTTACACAACTTTCCATCACTCTGCCTCCATGTCTGCCGACACTTCTTAATCTGAAAAGCCTCCTGGGGTGAAGTGTCCTTATAAGGTCTTCTGTGTGATTTAATTGAAGGGTAGAAAACAAAGCAAGGCTGCACTTTGTTGAAGAAAACATTATACAAGGAACAAGATGAGGCATTTGAATTGTTTAGACATAATATTACTTCCACACATTCTGTTTGCCTAACATAAGGAAATGTCATATTTCCTTAAGAGAATTTCTCTGAAATTTTATTCTTTGAAAGAAATTCAAAAATACATGCTCACTCATTAAGTTGGAAAAGAATTGGTAGATCAGGAAAAAAAAAACCACTGATGCTAAAACCGAAAAGTTTGTTTTTTGTTTGTTTTTTTGGTATGGCAATGGTATTTTATGCTTCAAAATTGTTATTCATGTTGAATTCATGCCACACTTCTGAATATTTCATTTAAAAAAAATAATTACATTACTGCCCATTCTTCCAATGATTTCTAGCATATCAGTTTCAGAACAAATGCAACATGTGGCATCACTGTGCCAGCAGAGCATCCAACCTGTTCTCATTTAAATTTCTTTAGGACATCTGCTTTTAGTTTAAAATGCTACATACTTGCACCAGGAAACCAGAAATTTGATTGCAGATAAGAAACCCATAAAATCCATTAACATTTTTAACCCAATTTTATCTGCTATTCTGTAAATTATACTTAGGATCCTTTTATTATATTTGTTTCATTTTTACATTCCCAGTACATTCTACTCCATTTAATAGGTTTGAAAGAAATTAGCATGCATTACTTCATTTATTAATTACTTCATTTATGAAGTAATTCTAGTAAAGAGGACATTATGTCATCATGATTAAAGAGAGATATACCTTGTTTAAAGATGAACAGGCTACATCACTTACTAGTGCTACTAGTTATTGACAACTAATTTATATTATTATTTATATATAAATCCAATAATGTTTTTAAATTTTTTGTTATATTGTAGATATTTTTACTACCAATGCAGAAGATTTGACAAGCTAGAAATTTGATGAATTAAATAAATACATTTTGATAGCAATATTTTAAAGCACTATTTTTATTATTTTACGGTTAAAACAATGTACTAGAACACTTGCAACAGTAAAAATGCATTCATAAAAATGATGTAAAACCATGTGTCAAAGAGGGTATTTTAGTCTATAGAAGCAACTGATGCCTGGTTTTGTGTTATTTTTACAAAGTCCGGCTTCAGAAAGAAAACTTTACTAAGGAAGCCTATTGAAAATACATGAGACAAGACAATGTGATGTTTAAAGTCTGAGATTATAAACTGAAGAAAGAACCACTTTCCGGACAGGATAGCTTTGCTTCATATGCTGTATAAAATCTGTTCATTGTAATACAGGTAGTCCTCGACTAACAACCGCAATTGAGCCCAGCATTTCTGTTGCTAAGACATTTGTTAAGTATGTTTCGCCCCCTTTTACAACCATTCTTGCCACAGTTGTTAAGTGAATCAGTGCAGTTGTTAAGTTAGTGACTCAACTGTTAAGTGAATCGGGCTTCCCCATTGACGTTGCTTGTCAGAAGGTCGCAAAAGATGACCACACGACCCGGAGATGTTGCAACCGTCATAAATGTGAGTCAGTTGTCAAGCATCTGAATGTAAATCACAGAGCATGGGGATGCTACAACAGTCGTAAGTGTGAAAAATGGTCATAGGTCACATTTTTCACTGCTGTTATAACTTTGAACAGTCACTAAGTGAACTGTTGTAAGTTGAGGACTACCTGCAGTCATCACTGGACAAAACTAATTTGGAAGACCGAGGTGTGGCTTGTATGAGGAACTGGTAGTCCATTTTTTTTCTTTTCTGAATAGCCGAGGCAGCCTTATTGTACAGCTTGTGATCCATCACCTTTCTTGTTGTCTGAGTAGAATATAATAAAGCAGCAGTAACAATAAAGCACAAAACCAACCATAATAATGTGCGGTCTTTTAAAGTGACTTGATGCATTTCATCGGTGACTATATCAGATTTGCCTTTATGTTTAATGTCAGCAACAGCTCAAGAAGAATTTTATCTTTAAAAAAAAATAAAAATCATTGGGTACTATACTATTATCCAATGAACAATGAACTTAAGCATCTCTTTCTGAATCCTAAGAATATAGGAGTTGCTTTTACAGTTATCTTGCCTTTTTTGTCTAATAATAAATGTCCTCAAAGGTTATGTTTGTCTTAGCCTTTTGAAAACATGAACAGGTTCTCTGAATCACTTTCAGAGAAAGAGATGTATGCAAGTATACAGTGTGAATTGTCACATTTATCTTAAAGGAAGATGATTCTGAATTTAAAACAACCAGTCACTACACACAATGCAAAAAGGTAGACAGTAAACACACACACACACACACACACACACACACACACACACACACACACAGCTCCTAATCAGCTTCTATTATTAAGAGAGAGAAAAAGTCCTCCTTTCAGTTTAAATGTAACCTGAGAAATCCATTGACTGTCGAACTTCAAAATTACATCAAAATTCATGCATCTCTGCCCCTGTAGACTACAAGGTCATTTTCTTAATAAGCTACAAAATTTATTTTCCTGTAAAAGCAAACAAAAAACAAACAAATAATTCCCAACCCTTCCTCACTTTATAACCAGCCAGACTGAAAGCAGTATCTCATTGGTAGAATAGTGCATTTTTGTGAAGTTTTCCTTGGAAACCTTCAATCTTTTATCTGCCAATGCACTCCCCTTCAAATGCAATTCTGTGACTCATCTGAGGGACACTTGCAGTGTTTTACCCAAGAACGTACGCAAACAGAACACTTATCTATTAGGGTAAATTTTCCTGCCCAGTTCTCCTGATCCTGCAAGAAACCTGCCTTCAAAACATAAAAGTATTCCGTTAGAAGGAACTCTCTGAATCCAAGCCAACCTCTAGTTTTTCTTTTGACATTGTCAGACTGTGGGACTCATGCAAAATATTATAAATCAATCATATGTGTAATTGGTGCCATACTGAGCTGAAACTAGATTTGGGTAAACTAGAATGTTAAAAACTAATAGCAGACTGAATCTAGCAGTACTGAACCCAAAACAGACTAGTGTATTTAATGGCTGCAGTAGTCTGTTATGCTTATACTGAGAGCCTTCAGTTGAGTGGCTTCAGTGTTGATAGCTTAAGAGACAACTTCCCTCCAAACAGTCATGAATAGTTTAACATCAATATATTAGTTTCAGTGTGGGTAATGTGATAATGTGCAAACTTTTAATTGGTCCTAATTGTAAATTTGTCAATATTTTGTCATCTGGAAGTTTTTTGTCCCTAAGTTAACAAAATATTTCTCATATGCTAGCAGTACCTTGAGAGTTCAGTAGTCCTAACTATGTGTAATTCATATTCATTACAGGCAAGTATCTAATAGCTTTTCAGTATTCATGATGAGTTATCATGTAAATTTGTCCTGAGGGACTTCTTCAAAGGAGACACAATTGACCCTGAAATCAATTGTGTCAATGAATCCTTTGGTGCTACTTAAACACTCCTTATTGACCGAACAGACAAAGGCTCCAAATGAATGCTGCCTGCCAATATATACTTAATAGTAGCATATCAAATATATTTTAAGGTGTCTTATTAGGGTGACGTGCCTCCTTTGTGTTTAATTTTCACAAGTACTGGTAAGTTCATATGTTGCCATAGCAAAAAGTGAAAGACTAATTTTATCTTAGGAACAACATTAGCATTCAAAACTCCATAGAACAGAGAAGTCCGTGATGGCACATTTAACATGGTACTTGCCTCTCTGGAAATCTGAAAATTTATGCTTTTTCTCTTCTAACTGTAACAAGAGATAGGTGGGTAAATTGGGAATGCCAGCAAGCACAGCTCTACCTCTTGTATAGGTGAAAAACATGAGGTAAGACCTAGGACAATCAATCTGGTAGGCATTCTTCATCAACTACCTGTCTTGATTTTGCCTTCTAATGCCACTCAGAATAGGACAAACCTGCAAACGCTGACTTCATCCTGCATAAGCAGCCTTCATCTATATGGTATAAGAAGAGCTGCCAATACTTGGATGAAAGTTTTCTTTCAGGCAAACACCTCATCCTGCAGAGAAATGCACACAAGGGATGAACCATCCAGCCGCTGTCTATGGAATAAGGTGAAATTTACTGTCGTTTGATAACTCCCTGCCTTATTTGGCATCTGTACTTCTGTAGATGATGTCAGCCCTTCCCTTGATGAAGCATTGATTCCTACTGTTATCTAGTCCACCAGACAAGTAGGGAAGTTCCCCATTCTTTGCCCACAAAATATTTATTTTTTTTACTTCAGTTTTATACTGTTTTATTTCCAAAAGG
Source organism: Oxyrhabdium leporinum (assembly GCA_032468155.1). Classification (NCBI taxonomy): domain Eukaryota; kingdom Metazoa; phylum Chordata; class Lepidosauria; order Squamata; family Cyclocoridae; genus Oxyrhabdium; species Oxyrhabdium leporinum. The sequence continues at coordinate 364,531 of JANHFL010005215.1, forward strand.
TTTGTGAAAGTCTTTAAAATCAGAACATTAAAATAACTTAGTAAACTGATATGATCAATTTTATGCAAAAATATATATCAGTAATAAGATAAAAACAAATTTAAATACATATCCAATGAGAAAATGTTAATCCACAAATGCCATTCTCAAAAATTTTGTTTTCAATATATTCCTGGATGTTAGGAGTCATAGCATCATTCAGATCTCCAGCGAGAGGCTGGTCGAAAAGATGGATTCTACATTGTAGACCAATTACAGCTTACAAGTAGTCTTCAGAGGCTGCATCATGTAGAGCAGGGCCCCCCAATCCCTGGGCCACAGACTGTTCGGAACTGAGCCATGCAAGTGGTGGGTGAACACATACATGCAACTCTATTTGCGACAGATGCTTGTGCTCGCAGCTCCATTTGCGTGAGCGGCACGCATGCATCTATTGCTCACACAAATAGAGTTTCACACGCTCATGCGCATGCCTGCCACTCACACAGAACCATCCCATCTCCCACCACCACCAATCCATCAAACCAGAAAGGTTGGGGACTGCTAATGTAGTGTGTATTGCCACAAACTTGTACAAAAGGTACAAAAAGTAAAGGTAAAGGTTTCCTCTTTCCAGTTGTGTCTGACTCTAGGGAGCAGTGCTCATTTTCGTTTCTGAGCCGAGGGAGCCAGTGTTGTCTGAAAATATTTCCATGGTCATCTGGCCAGCATGGCTATACTCCGAAGTGCACAGAAAACTGTTACCTTCCCACCAAAGTGGTCCCTATTTATCTACTCACATTTGCATGCTTTTGAACTGCTTGGTTGACAGGAGCTGGGGCAAGTAACAGGAGCTCAACCCTTCATGGGCTGCTCAGGTCTTACACTTGAACTGTCAGCTTTCTATTTGACAAGCTCAGAGTCTTTAAATGCTGAGCCATTGCATCCCCAGGAAAAAGTAGATAGAAGGTATGGAAGGTACAAAAGCAAGAATAATTATGGCTAGAAGCTTTTTCTCCAGAAAGAGCTACAATTGATTCACCAACCAAATTTGGGCAAAACCTTTTCTAGCCATGGTCTTCATACAATAGCTACAAGTCTAGGAGAATTTCTAAATCACAGACCTGCTGCTTTGGGAAAGTGCTAGTCCATCTTGGGTATCACTGGAACAGAGTGTCAGATAATTTCTGGAGAAACATAAACTCAATCTTGTTGGATTCAACTCCAACCTGTTATATTGCATCCAAATAGTAGGTATTGACTCAGAACATCTGTAACAAGACTTTCCTGGCCTGGCGTAGCAATGTTGATCTGAGTATCATTAGTGTAATAAGGGCACATTTTCTCAAACTAGTGGATGAACTCATCCAATGGCTTCATGAAAATTTTAAACAGCAGACGGAAAAGAAAAGGAACCAGCAACAGTCCATACTCGAATGGTCAATGGGTTATCCCTACTACATACCCTACTGATTGAAAATGCATAGTTAGATAGGAGAAGAAACCTTTGCTGGCATCCCAAGAAGATATCACAAGTAATAGTTTGAATACTGCTGAGGGATGTGACAAGTGGAGGCACATTCCCTTCCTTCAAGTCCAGTTGCTGGTCATCCAACAGTGTGACTAATGCAATTTCTGTCTAAATAAAAAATATCCACATCTGCTTCCTTTAGGGTACAATGCAAGGGAAAGTGTGCCATTCTCTCTTTAAACTTCCTCCAAAATTATGACTGGTGATTAGGTGGTTTTTATCTAAAATGGCTAAATCCAAGGTCTTGAGGAGAGAATAGGGCACTGCCACTTTTAATATACCTAAAATAGATAAACTGTGAAGATTGTCTTCTGCTACCACACCAGGCTTCCAGAGATGTTCTCTATATCCAAAGTTATCTTTGGAGGCAGGTTAATTTCAACCTAGTAACAACTTATCATTTTTATTTTGGAAATGGGTGATTTATAAATAAAATACAGTTTTTCAGGTGTGTGTTGTTGTTTTTTTTGCTTTGTAGAGTGCCAGTTTCCATTTGCCTGTAAAATGCAAACATGTAAACAATAATTTAAAATTACATCAATGTTTAACATTTTTTAGATAACAGACAGGATATAGATGTCGATAGTGGTATTTCTGCCTACAAGATAACTTTGGTGGCTTCAACTATAGCTACTGAACTTGAGACACAAATATATTTTGTTCTTTTTTTAAACAGTTATCTCTGTTTTGGTACCATGAGCATTATCTTGTTGATATATGGAAAATAATATTTCTGTCAGTACTATAGTATTACACTGTTATCACTATTTTAGAATGAAAGCTGTATGATGGCTTTATGTTGCAGTAACTTGTATGGAGCTTTTTTCATTTATTTCTATAATATTTATTTAAAGAAAATTCTAAACTGCTTCCCAAGGATTCCTTGACAGTATACATTCAATTATAGAAATATATACAATACAATCAGGGAAAGAAAACCCAACCCTGAGAGTCAAAACAATTCTTATTATACATAGACATACATACTTACATACATACATCACTTCCCTTTTGGGATAAGCAACACTATCAAAAGAACGTAGAAGAAATAATAAATTATAAACCAAAACCAATAGGGATAAAATAAGAAAAGAAAAGGAAACATCTGGCTTATGCTAGTATGCTAGCTGGCATGCTAGTTTGCAAGGCTAGGAAACTATGGAAAATATAGGGAATAATGGAAGCACCATTCCTTATATTTTCCATAGTTTCCTAACCTTGTAAACTATCGTTGCTTCCACTATCAACTATATGCTGCTTTATAAACTATCTTTGTTCTTTAAAGTTCTCACCTATCACTTTCTAAAAATCAATCAACTCTTTTCAACCACAATTTTGTCTCCTTTCTTCCTCTTGACCTCTTCCTTCATATATTTGTTTTGTGATTCACTTTCCATTTCTTCTTTTTGTGAACAAACCACCTTTCATACTTACCATCACTTTTATATCCACAATCATTCAGCACCCAGTTATTTTTTTTATCCAACGCTTCTTGTTCAACCATTCACACAACTTAATTCCCATGGCATTCAACTAACTCTGATGTTTCTGCTGCAATATCCAATCCAAATTCCATAGTATGAGCAGAATTTTTACATGCAACCATTTTTGCTTCTTTTGACATTTTCTCCTTATAATTGATCACATAGTATACCTTACCTTTATCCCAATTTTTGTATGCCTACTGTCATGGGATTTCTGTCACCAGTTCCCCATATTTAGTAAACATTCTATTATTTTCTGTGGAAAGCAATCATAAACACACACACACACACACACACACACACACACACACACACATATTCAGAACTACTTAGATGGCATCTATCTAATATCTGCTAAAAATAATTTGGATTCTCAGTGTTCAATATGGTATTATTTGCATATAAAACAACATGTACCTGGATATACTTATATAAGCAACCCACTAATATTGTTACCACAAGCATTCTACATTGATCCATAATTTACATTAAAGAACCAAATGGACTGCTGACATTCTTTCCCTTTTCCTTAGTTTCACAAATAGACCTGCTATTTTGTTTTCTTTCCTTCATGTTGATCATTCATTTGAATAGTTATTTTATAGTCTTTGCCATTTACTCCAAGTGAGCCCACAAATATGACTTTTGTCCCCATCAGGTATTTTGTCAATGAAGACTTTTACACAACACAAAGTAATATTCTTCTGGTCCTTTTGGACATGAATAAAATTGAATTGAATGCAAACAATGTAGATATGATGTAAATTGGACACGAGCTTAGTCATATTGTTACCATATGTTGCATTCCTTAAAGAACAATAAATAAAGGACCTTTCAGTTTTGGCACGTTTTGATTGATATACCACAAATGCAATCAGTTTCATCTCAAGCATACTCATGCTAATCTAACCAGGAATTTGAAAACATGCAGAGTAATGAAACCTCATGACCTTTAATAAAAATAAATCAGCCAGAATTCTTGAAGTTGAGCTGTCTACAATCAAAAACCTTCAAATATTTCTCAATTTTTTCCTATATGTATGGAGCCTTGATCCCTATCTAGGAAAGGCTTATCTGTAGAGGTCCAATACTTGGAATCCATTATAAAATTTAGATTATTTATAAAGAAATAATAGATTCTCTTGGTGTTATAATTATTTCTTCCTCAATTCAAGCAAGGAACTTTTTTATCTGTGCATGCCTTTTCATTTTCTGTTCATTGTGTGCTGAAAGCAACTATACTTCAATGCTTGGCATTTTTGATTAATTTTATGCTCTTTCTAAGTTTTTAGTTGTAAGCTTGTCTGAACACCATGACAGAGTAGAAGTTAAAAAATATTCATAAATAAATAGTTCAACCAATTACTAGTTGTTCTATTTGTATGGATTAGAACTAATCACTTTTTCATATATACAAGAAAGCAAAAATAAATTCAGTACATAGAAAGTACAAAGATGTGTTCTACCTCCTTTGGGCCTTCAATTCCATTTCATATAAAATGGGAAGAAAATGTTGCAAATATAAAACTGATTTGTTATTGTTCAGAAAATATAAACAAGAAGCAATCTGGCTTTAATACAACAGTCCTAAGTTTAAGATGGACTTTTTAAAATAGGATTAAATAGTATGCAAATTAAGGAGGATACAAATAATTTCAATTATTTCAAAGAATATTCTGTTTGCATTTGTCTATGATAAATCTGATTAAGACAACTTTTATGATCAACTCACAACACCCTTAGTTCTTGATGTTTCAGTTATTTATCTATTTATTATGTACCTGAACTTGACCTGTATTCTTAAATTCTCATCTTTTAAGAATAATAGAACAGATTCATAAAAGTAAAAGTTAAAAAAAAGCAAAATTGCATACTGCAGTTATTGAAAAATAACATTACTTTGCTCAGCTATGCCTGCTCCTTAAAAATTGTCATGCTGAAAAGGTGACATTAATAAAATGAAACTTAATTATCAAATATATTTCCATTATTTAAAAGATTAAAAGTGGAGATAACCTGATATGCATTCTACTTGATGCAATTTAGTGAAATATGCAAAATAATGGAACATTGCTTTGTAAATCTGCAATTCCATGTACTGTATTCTTAAATTAACAATTTACATGAGCCATGAGAATGTTTCATTACTTTGCAGACTTCACCAAACTGAATCAGATACAACAGCGAGACTAGAATTTAGATAAGGGATCCAAACTAGCCTTGAAATTCAGGCCTTGTGTAGCCTGAAATTAATACTGAATACCAGATGTTTAGCTGTTTGTGGACACAGAGCAAAAGATGCATCAATTCATAAACATGCCAGAAATATGGTTTCTTCTAAAGTTAACATTGGGCAGCAGGCATAGGTAACTCAATATTATTAAACTATAAAATCATTTCAGTTGTAAATGCAATCTAATAGACATAAGACGTTAATCAATTTCTTGCAAATCTAAGTTATATCCTTAAAATGTCCACCAGATTTTGTGGAATAATATTTATTACAGTGGTACATATCTCTAAGCTACCATGAAGTGAACTGTTAAAAGATGTCAACACCAACCATTGCATGTTTTCCTACTCTGAAATACTGTGAATATGGGATTATGGCATATCTCATATTGCTTGGATGTGTCCTGACAAAAACTGAAAGAGTAACTAAAAGAACAATAGCTGGTTAATCATAAACCTTATACACTATTATCTTCTTTCACTCTGTTCCAAAACTGCCACAGTAAGCTGTATCCATAAAATAACCAATAATTTCTAAAACATAGTAGTTGGGTTAAAAAACCCAACATAAAATGTTTTGGAATGGGACTTATTTTCAGTTAAATATACATAAGCATACAGTCTGAATATTTCATATTTGAGCCAACAGGATTCCATTAACAAATAAAAAAAATGACTTACATTTTTCGTAGACTAGGGAGCTTCTTGAATATTCCAGTAGCTTCCAGAACTGAAATATCATTATCATGTAGACGACTTTTGAAAAATAAAAATAAAAATATTGAAACATTGTTGGTCCTCAGAACCTATCTTTATATTCATTGCAGAACATTGAGAAAAGGAAAGCTATATAGTTGTGATTGTGTTGAAGTAGATTAGAGAAACACAGGTTCCAATCCCCTCAATCATGAAGTTCCCTGGTTATTCTGGGTCAATCCTTTTATCCTTTTAGCTTAGTTTAAAGAGTTTTTATAAGAACAAAATGAGATAAAAGTCAGATGCTTTGATTTTCAAAGCAGGAGACTTCATAGACACATCCATGTAGCTTTCTTGGCAAAAATATTGAAATTCTTTGCTGTTGCCTCCTACCTAAAGTTTTACCAATCTCCTAATCCAGATTACAGGTTGGAAATTCTATAATACTTTTATTATAGTTATCTGTCCATATATTAATTAATTCAAAATCGATTTAGATTTACAAGATTGGCTAGATTCTGTTAGCAAACATTGTCCATTGATGCATTTGATAACATCTGGCTGGAGCCACAAAAAATAATAATTTTTATAGTGAAGCACTTTATATTTTTTTCTTACAAAAATATTACACTTACAGATCTGTGGTATATTCTGGAAGGTGGCTTGGAAGCCTAGTAAGCTTTTGATTGGAACAGTCCACAAATGTTCCCTCACAGCGGCATTTCTCAGGACAGATGAGATCCATAAAACACTCCCCACTGAATCTACTCCTGTAGTCCTCTGAACCTGCAAAATTGAAATATGTATAGGTAAAGATACAAAATACTAATAAGAGTAATATCCCAAAATACAACTGAAAAGAACACTTCCATTTATTCTGGAAACTCACAAAAATGAATTGAAATCATTAATTATTCTCTGCATTATGCTCTGAAATAATCAGAAAAAAAGGCACTTTTATGTGAATCTGCAGGGAGGAAATCTGTCTTCTTTCCAAAGAGACAGTTTTGGAAAAAAAAATTCATGGTATTAATAACTATCTACTGGCAAATGATACAGTGGAATGAAGGTAGGCTATAATGTCATTCACATAACATAGCATAGAAGATCAGTGACTCTGCCTTAGGAGTATAAATATTTAAACCACATAAGAACACATAACTAACTGAGTTCAAGAAATTCTACTTTCTTTAAAATAGGTTGCTGCATAGTTAGTAAGAACTATAACTGAGTCTGCTTTTGCACTACAACTGTCAGGAACATTGTGTTTGCTTAATGAAATGCTTTTTCAGTTTTTTTCTCCAACCTTTTTAACTAATAAGAACTGTAAATGGGATACTTGAGCTTACGGTTGCTAAATTATTAATGGATATGTAATCAAACATTTGTCACAACAGATCCAATCAGGAAAATATTTGTATAATTACTTCAATGTTTATTAGATGAACTAGAAGCTTTTTGCATCCAACCATTCTACTAAATCTTAGTTTTTCTAACTTTTTCAAGAACTTCATAAATTATTTGCAGTTCCAATATGTTAACTATGAATGCCAAATACATTTATTTCAAAACACTTTTAAAAAAAGGAATTTGAAAAAAAATGAGAAAAGGATTCTGAAAATATTTTCAATATGATTTTTCTCAAGCTAATATTAGTAATAATATTTTTGTACGTACTGAACAATTTTTTGAACATACATTCCTTTACCAAAATGGCTATGCAGAATTCTTCCTATAAACAAAATGCATTAAAATGCATTTTTCATATAAACAAAATGCATTAGAGTGCATGAAAAAAGGCTGCAAACAAATAGAGGGTATATAACTGGGGGAACTGTTATGGAAAGACACATTTCATAGATGGACTGTAACTGAAGTATAAACCTGATATTCAGATAAAGCTAATTTTTTGTTATTGAAAAGCTATCAATGGATCTTGTTTCAGAGAGAATATATTTAGAACAAAAATATTAAATGTAATAGACACTATTTTTTAAAAGTATTTCGTATATAGGATAAAAAAATTTCCTCACTCTATAAATACACTTTCCTGTTCTCCTTCCTCAGTGTTGTTGTCTTATTGTTTAATATTGCTTATTTCAAGTGGGAAACCCAGTGCTGAAATTCTCAAAGTACACCCATCTTTTTAGAAACATAATTAATAAAGAATTTATTTAATTGATTTTTTAAATTTATTTCCACCTATCTCACCATGGAGCTACTCTAGGCAGCTTACAACAATAAAAAGGAAGGAATGAAAAGAGTATGAACAGAATAAAAGATAATATAGCAATAAAATGAACAATGAAAAATAACACAACAAGAAATACAATTATATGATTACAAAAAAAAAAGAGATGATAGGTAGGGAGCAAAGAACAGGAAGGGGGGAGTACTATATATGATATTGTTTTTACTCTAAAGAAACAAGAGTTAAAAAAAATAAGCCGATTAGGATATGGCATTTTCTTCCTCATGCTTGGTTCAGGTGAAATAACAACAACAGAAATCAGAACTGTATTCTTATTAGCTACAAATATATATACATACACCACATTAAAATTTTAAATGTGAATCATATCACGAGGACTGTACAATGTGATCAACACACATACATTATCAAGTACTCCAAGTTACCCATCAGCCTTCAAAACATCAACAATCAGTTGCCAACTGGAGGAAATTTATTATTTAACCTGAGCCTCGAGATCACTTGGACAGGTGGCAATTCTATCATGTTATTCCCATTAGGGAAACTAATGTGAAAGCCAGCCATCTGGCTGCAGTTATTTGTGTCCATCCATCTCTACTTACATTACTTTATCAGACATGCTCCCCATGGCTTTAAATAGATAAGATGCAGATCAGGAGATGTAACGCTAAGGATGATGTACAATTATTTTTCCATTACAAAAATAAAGATGGGAGAATATGTGCCTACAATAGAAACCTGTGGAGTAGCATGTAAGCTGTGGAATTTTAAGAATGAAAACACCTTGGAAAGGACCTTTAAAAAAAACATTTGGATGAAAAAATATAAGAACTACAAAATCAGTGTTAAAGTTCATATGACTACATTGGTACATATCTTACATTATGTAAGAACCGTGGTGGCACAGTGTTAGAATGCAGTATTGCAGGTCAATTCATTGCTCACTGCCAGGAATTCAATCCTGACTGGCTCAAGGTTGATTTAGCCTTCCATCTTTCCAAGGTTGGTAAAATGAGGACTCAGATTGTTGGAGCCAATATGCTGACTCTGTAAGTCTAAATGCTATTGCTATTGTTATTATTTACCTCTGTATTAGCTTTCATTATTATTTTAGTGAAAATGCCTATTATGAAAGCAATTCAGTTCAATTGAGAAAAGGCTATGTTCTGAAACTCAATAAATTGAGACTTAATTGTTTTATTGTAATATTGTAATATACAAAGTCCATTGTAATAGACTTATTACAATTATTTTTGGGGCGGGGCAATATTTTGTTTTTCATGGGGAAAAAACGGACAGCATGCTCAAGAAAACCAGATTCTCAATTCACTTTTCAGAGAGAAATGTTAAACATAAGAGATAAGCGATGAACTTAATTATTGACAAAAACCCAAAGCAAAGTTAAACCCACTTTATTTTTTACAACCAGAAGTAAGGATAGGACTACCAAATGACAAATTACTATGGTATAATTGAATTACTTCAGTCCCTGGGACATTGATGATCTGCAATATACAGTACTTTCATATTGTATATATTCCATAGTATGTCAGAAGGCTACAGATCAATAAGAAAACAGATCCCAATTATACACATCAGAAGACTTGATCTATATTTCAAGGAATCCAGGGATTCTTTGAATATGTTACAAAAGTTCAGGACAACAGTTCAGAAGTGGGAGTTGCTGTTCAGTTTCCTATGTAAGATTTGAACACAAAGACATTGGTTGGTGGTTGGAGGTTTCAATGTCAATTCATTGATGCCTTGATGTGGAACAATCAAAATAGAGATTACATCAATCGTAGCAACTAATTAATCAACGTCTTCCAGAAAATCTCTAATCATCATCCAATTCCCAACCCCAAGACAAAATTTAATAGATTACAAATACTGCAAGGGAATTCCCACTTTTGAACCATGGACGTGAGGAATACTTGTTGGGATGTAAGCTGAAATATCTGCAAAAAATCCTTTATAACTTGATCTCCTTAATACTGGAGAATCCATTTATTATTAAGTAAAATCAGATCACCTGTTCATCTTCTAACCTTCTCCTAAGTTACATATCTATAGACAAGTGTGTATATTTAACATATGATTTTATTTTGTTGATAGAAATGGCATAGTCCTTACAGCTGGTAAATCGGAAGTATACCTTATGTTGTCAAATTTTAGTAAGATTTTGTGTTGGCTACAGTTCATTTGGAAGGTAAGATGACAGAGACAGCACCTTCAGAAGGTATGCATTATAGAGATGAATAAGATATTTAGATGATTTCATGCATATTACAGTGAATTACAGTGAACTGTTTATTTAAGAGCCGTGGGGGCGCAGTGGTTAGAATACAGTGCTTTAGGCTATTTCTGCTCACTGCAGTCTGCCAGAAGTTCGGCAGTTCGATTCTCAGCAGTTCAAGGTTGACTCAACCTTCCATCCTTCTGAGGTTGGTAAAGTGAGGATCCAGATTGTTGGGGGCAATATGCTAACTCTGTGAACTGCTTAGAGAGGGCTGTTAAGCACTGTGAAGCAGTATATAAGTCTAAGTGCTAGTGCTTCTATTGCTATACTTTACAAACATGGAACAATATCAAAGTGCATTTTCATTCTTGGCCAAGAATACAGTAGTTTCCACAGTTCTACTTACTAAGTATAGTTCTCTATATTTTAGAAAGAATTATACTGTAACTGAATGTCATTCTATGCAACACAATGACTTTTCTTAAAGCACATGGTTGCTTAAACACATAAAATACTGCCCTGGAATTATTTAATAATGGAAAGCATCCTGCACAATATCATATTATTGTGCCCAGCTTACAAAATAAAGTAATAAATCTGACATCATGAAGCTATCACTGAAGCTGGAACATAATCTAATATCTTTAGATACTCAATTTGTACACTTAGAAGGAATAATGCCATAGTTATTTCACATGCAAACTATTTTCAAAATTGCTATTTAAATGCTTGACTGATCTGTGGACTTATTGTGAGATCTGCTTCAAGCTAAGTAATTGTATGAAATATTATGAAACTGTACTGTTACAGTTCTCTTTACCATATGTCTCTTGTTATTATTTTTCCTTTTTCCTTTCACAATGTGGTCATCTCTCACCTTTCGATGCTTCTGAAAACAGAAGAAGTGTTCCAGCATGCCATGCTGCAGGAAAGCATGGAGCCTTCCATGGTGCTTGACAGAACCATGTTCAATTTGTATTGTTCTACCACATGGTTAGATCAAGCACAAAGGAAAATCCCATTAACAGGCAGAGTCAGTGTTAAGCAGCCGCCAAAGAGAGAAGAGCGTTGAGAAGAAGTAGCATGGAGAAGCACAAGCTGGAGATTTCATTTTGAGCTGCTGTCCATTTCTCCCATGCATAAAGGAGCTGAAGTTCAAGAAGTCAAATTTATTGCTACAAAGGCAAAAATAAATTTGTATTGTTCAGTAAGTGTAGAAGAACAACTACTGGACACTTTTGGAGGTGAAACTGTTACAAATTACATTGAAAGGCTTACAGCTGACAGTTAATGCTGAAGAATAAGTGCAGATTGTAACCATGATCCGTAGCATCTTTAACCAGATTACAGTGCATGTAGAGTTTTTATGGAATAGTATTATTCTTTTAAGTGAGCTTTTTCCTTTTGAGTTGCAATGCTAAGAAAACAACTTCCCTCTAATACAACCAAGGCATTTAAAATAAAGGTATAATCAGCATGTGGTTATACTTATTCTTCCCTATCTCCATTCAAACATTTCAGCTTTTTATTAGGAACTAATACATTAGGAAAAGTTTGAAAATAGTTAAATTAGGCAGGTGTGTACGCTATCTATTTGACTGTTATAATCACAAGCTCTGTGAGCTACTTCAGGGGGCTCCAAACTCAGACACTTTAAGACTTGTGAACTTCAACTGCCAGAATTCCCCAGACAGCATTATTGGCTAAGTAATTCTGGGAGTTGAAGTCCACAAGTCTTAAAATTGTGAAGTTTGGAGACCCCTGCTCTCTAGATTTAGACAGGAGTCTGAATATTCTATTCTCCGTATTTAAGAACGACATTGTCAACAAGTACAATAAAGCTCCCGTTGATTCATATTTCATTGCTATTTTAAAAAAAATCTGTTGAGGTGCCGCTTTGATTTACACAGTAGCATTAACATGGAGACTTACACAATTATACTGTACTAGAATCTAAATGACTGTATCCAAACACCGTGGTGAAAAAAATAAAATTTATTGTAGCATAATTACATCTCTGTCTGCTCCCTCCCAAGCAGAAGCCTCCAACTTAAGTAAGGAGTGTGTCCGATTTAGAGAAATCTCTTATTAGAAGCAGTATCAGGAAACCATAAGAACTGTTATGCAAAGAAAGTCCCAATTAATGTATGTGAATCTGAACAGTGGTGCTGTTTGTTTTCACCTAGAGTGTTGTAGATGGCAGAAGCTTTCTAAAAAAAGCACATAAAACAAACTAAGAATGCATGCACTTGGCACAAGGAACAGAGCTCTAATAAAAAAAAAATATTGTAAAGCAGGATGACTGCATGTGAACTGTAATTCTGCCCTATTTTCCTCCTGTTGAAAAGGATCCCACGGTGGGTATATATTACAGGTTTTAAATTATCTTACTAGTTATTAAACCGCCATGTGGAAGGGTTGATGGCTGTAGCTCTAGCAGTCCTTAAAAACAATGGCAATTTAATTAGTATAAAACTAATACAATTTTGCAGAATACTTATTTCCCAGATTTAAGAAATTCTGATTTTACAATGCCCGAAAAAATGCCCCCCAAAAAACAACCAACAACATTTCAACATAAAGCAAATGTATGTTTTGCTAAAATTTTATTTTTTAAAAAAAAAAAGGATTATGTTTATTTATTAATTAGCAGTGTTCCAAAAGAGATGGATTTATCTTTTACTGAATTTTGCATGGTAATTTTGGAAGTTTGAAAAGCTTGTAGGGAAAGAGAAAAGCACGTGTGTGCATGTGTGTGTGTGTGTGCCTGTTCATGTCTTATACATGAGTCTGGGCTGCTAACAGTTAAAAACAGAATAAAAACATAGTAAAAGCAAGTGTAAGAATAACAAGAATAATATAAAATAACATAACAAAGAATCTCAACATAGTTAATACTACAAAATTGGGCTCAGTCATAGTATGAAGGTCTTGATGGCAAAGTCAAGTTTTCAATGCTTTGTGAAAGGTAAAATATAAGTAGAATTTGTTATACCAGAGGCTTGTTTCTTACTGTGTTCTTCAATTATACAAGAAGATTTTATTCTGTGAAGAAATCCATAACAGCCTATGCATTTGACACATCGGATCTGTAGCCTATGATATTTGAAAATAGTAATCACGAACAAATGCCAAATAGTAATCTTCGAACAAATGCCCTGAATTCAACTGGAGATGCAATATGCTCTAAAGACCTGCTCTCTTTTATAAAAATATTGATAATAGTAAATTACATAAAAGTGTAATTAAAAGTATAAGCATTCTCAGACATATCACTACTGTGAATTATTGTAATGTAGCATCTGACAAATAGATTATTGGGAGATATCTGATTGTCCTTCTTCCATTGTTTGCTACATTAGTGGTGTGCTTGATAGTGAAATGGAACAAGTAGACAAATGCTGAAATACTCAGGACATAGATTTAGAACTTCAAATGATAAATAAATTCTTATTGTTAAAGGAAGATAAAGGAAAGCTTCACTGACTCTGAACTTCCTTTTATCAAGCAGAAAAATCACAGAAATGGACAGATCAATAATTAGCCAAATGAAACAGAAAGAAAGGAAGTGAAAGGAAGAAACAGTTTTCTGAGAATGGCTGAAAAATCTTCGTAACATTTGTGGCATCATTGTAGAACTGTGTACCAATGAAGGAACAGTTAAAATTCTATTGCAATGTGAGATTATTGTTGGACAAGTAAACCTTGCTAGGTTTTTTTGCTAATTGCTTAGGAAACAAAACTATATGGTAGATATCTTAATCAAATGGTACCAAGCACACAGGCCTGTTGAGATAATTCGATGGTGTAACAGCACTCCCATCTTGCATTAAATGCTTGGCTGCTATTGGCCAAGTACAGCTGATGGAGAAGACATACATATCTTTTTATGACACCTACTGAAAATTGTAGAATACCTTCTTTAACTTGAAATTACAGACATTCAACTGAAATTCAACAGGAACATTGTAGCTCCTATAATTGCTCAAGCTCAGAGAGAGAAATCCTTCCTATTAAACTTAATAATTTGGAGATAAAGCAAATGAGGTCAGTTTCCAACACAGCATCAGACAATATGATCATTTCACTTCAGACAGGTTGTATTTTGAAATGAGTAAATCATTAAAATGTATAATCTTTAGATACTCTTGCCTGGCTAACTTCTCTTCCCAAAATCTGCATAAAACAAACTTTTGATAACATTAATACAATATGAAGTTTAATGTATTATGTGTTTGTGTACATTTAACACGTATGCATTAGAAAGAACAGCATAGACAATTTAACCTCAAAAGTAGATTTTGGTATGCCAATTAATGTTGGTTAGGAAAGTGTGCTCTCAGCATCAACATTTTTTTTTGCAACCAATTATGTTTGTTAAGGAGAAAACAACACTTTTCATCATAAGTTATGCAAAGCTAAAAGGTGCTCACCTAACACAAGAGCAACATATCAGAAAAAGGAATTTTCATTTTCCCTTACCCAATTCACACTTTTACTCATTCCCAGTCATGAACAGCAAGGATATAAATCCAAGTTATTTTAAAAATTAAATTCAAAAGAGCTTTTGTTTAAAATAATGTATAGCTTCCAAGCATGACTTTAAAATTTTGTTCTCAGATATTATGCTTATCTAAAGAAATGGAATGAAGTCAGTATCATTACAAGGTATCTCTCAGCTTCAATTGATACTGAAATTTTGATTTCTTTTCAATCCCCAGAACTGAGATTAGCACAAGTAATTGAATTAAAAATAAATCAGCTGATTACGATTTTTCTCAGAATACTGATTTTAGAGTTAAATTTAGAGAAAAACCTGAATATATTCCTGTTACTCTCTATAAAGTAAAATGTATTTCAAAGTAAAGTTTAGCAACCAACTTAGTTCCTTTGTAAGTAGGTAGGAAAGCAGGATACAATTAAAATAGTAGCAATAACGATACTAATGGCACAATATAATATTGATGATAAAATGTTTATGTACAGAGTTCACTGAAATACAATATTCCATTAGTGAACTTCAGTTTGTGCTATAGCACTTTTACTTCCTTTCCTTCCTTACAGTTTTCTGTTCCATGCCCAACTACTCCCAATACTTGCAAATGTAAGAACAATTTTTGATGGTATGAGAGAGTTTATAGACAAAGGAGGGAATTAGCTCCCTCTTAATTTGCTGCTTGAAATCTTTCTAATACTATTTACTGAGACTGAATATTCTAAGGGATCTTGTAGGGGCATATACAGAAACACTGGGTTTTGCCTGTTCTCAGGTTGCATACCATTACAAATGAAAAGTGTGCTATTGGAGAATGTTCCTAATTTTATTGGAGAGTTACTAGCAACCAAAGAAACTTCTGTCTCCAAAAACATTTATTACTAACCTAAAACGGTATATCAATTACGCCCTTTTTGAATATCAACAATCTAGTTTAAGAATGAAGGCGAATATATATGTCCCAAGATAATGCTGCAGGATCCAATCTGGGTCAGTCATTGGGACCAGAGGTCTTCTGAGCTTTTGGATTTGTGCTGGAGCCCATCTTCAGGAAATTTCTCTCTAACAGTGCTCTTCTGTGTGATATTTATATGGTGCCTTTTGTATGTGGCTTTTTAGATGCTGATTGGGGAGTGTTGATGGCTGGCTTTTAAATAATTGGCTGTTGTCCAAAACCCCTGGTCCTAGTGAACCAACCCAGATTTGATCCTGCACAATCTAGATTACTTATGGCAACTTTATCCTTAGATGAATGTGATGCAATCAATGTGTAATTATAGTTCCCCTTCATTCAGAAGCTGCAGCTTGGTACAAAATGTAAATAAAGGCCATATAGCTGGGTTATCTGGTCATAGATATGTTATCACTCTCTTGAAGGAGCTCTTTGGTTGCCAACTTATCTGGTTCTCGATTTTTCTTGTAATGTATAAGGCTTTAAAACAATTCAGACCAGGGTATCTACTGTATGGTGATATGATATACAGTATATCAGTAATTTCCTGGGAGATGTTTTCCTTGGACTGGCACATTCTCTTCTGCCAATCAAGAGATCCCAACTATTAGCAATATTGCTGATATGAATGTTGTATTAATTGATCTTTTGTTTTGATTTTCTCTCTTTCCATATTCTTGGTAGTATAGTTTCATACCTCTTGAATTTATTATTTTATTGTTCCATTTTATATTTTGCAAATCACTTAATGATTTGCATTTTTAAATATTTTTTTAGAATAATCTTAATGTATGACAGTTCAAATCAAAGAAGATATATAATTAGTTAACATAGCTTTAGACTTGTTAAGTTTGGTCTAGAATACTACAGAAGTACAAACCCTGAGCTGATATATTGAATACATAAATAAAGACCACAGAAAAAAATAGTTACTGTTGATTATTAATTCCTGCATATTATAAAATTCATTCTCATAATGCTGAGAAAAATCCTATGAAATGGCAGAAGTCAGTACAAAATTCCCTGTGTGTTTCTTTTCAGTGCATGGGAGGCATGTACAATGATCCTCAAAGATCTTTTCACCAATAGATTAGCACTATAAACAATCTCACATGAACACTGCAACCGCAGCTCTAATTTCCTGACTTATAATATATTGATAAAGGGCAATTTATGAATTATTGAGGAAAAATAGCACACAAGTAATGTTCTTTTGTGTAGTGACAATTTTGTCAGGAAATTTAATTGTTAGGCATTCAACATATCATAATCCCATTTTTAGGATGAAAGGGGCAACTATATTACTTTAGTATCCAAGTATGTCAAGATTATACATCAATGATAGTAATTTTTATCTACTTAGTCCCATTAATGAATTCTCAACATCTAAAATTCAGTCTACATTTTAAATTTGCTTGAACTAATATATTGTGTCATCACTAAAATTATAAATCACATATTTGACAGGATCTTAGAATATGAACAGACCAAAATTTATAAAGAGGCAAAGCTGGATAAATAAATATTTCAGCTATAGGAACTTGGATACAATTAATATTTTGAGTCCATATAAAATCATCTTACAACACAAATATTGCAGCGATGCACTGCTTCTCACACAATAGTTTTTGCTCACACAATAGTTTTTGCTTTTCTCCCCTTGTATGTCCTTCACATCCTCCCAGATCTACATTAAAATACTCTTCTACCCTTGAGAGCAGAAGGAGGGAGGGACAGTAGGGATTTTAACAATCTTGTCCATTGTCAAATTCTAGTGGAAGGATTCCAGCGAACCAAGCTCACAATATTCTCTCTCCCAGTCCCTCTCACTCTCCCTCCTGCCCCTCTCTCTTGCATCATCTCATTCAGATACTTTAGCAATATTAAAATTAATAGATTGAAAGTTAAGGTTGATCATATTATTTTACTGTAGTTTATCATGGCATGGAATGGAATTATCAGACAACTGATGGAAGTATTTTTTTTT
The DNA here is from genome assembly GCA_032468155.1 of Oxyrhabdium leporinum. NCBI lineage: Eukaryota > Metazoa > Chordata > Lepidosauria > Squamata > Cyclocoridae > Oxyrhabdium > Oxyrhabdium leporinum. The sequence goes on from JANHFL010005215.1 coordinate 382,338, forward strand.
ATCATTGTCTTCCTACACATTTAAGAGTTTGTGAATCCAGGTTTGCAAGGTTTGTAGTCCACCAAATCCATATAGACTCTATCCATTTAATTTGTAAACATAAAAAATGTCACTGAAACTGTACTAAATGTAACTGAAATTACATTTTAATGTATTGTTCCAAATTGTAATTTATTGTTGTGTTTTAATTTTATTATACTCTGGATGTTGTGGGTTCCCATCTCATCTTATATTTTTAAAATGCAGACTGTTACAATATCTCCTCAGCTCTCCAAAGAGCTATATTGATCGTTGTTCAAAGTCACCCTTTGAGTGATTCACAGAAAAGCATCCCTGACTAAGCTTTTATTTGGATAGCAAGATTAAAAAAAAAGAACTAAAATTTGGGCAAAAAGTATCTAAATTATTTTACGGGGGGTGGGGGTGGGGTGGTTATTTTTAAATGGATACCCAGGATCTTGTGTATCAGTTCCTTTGAAGGTTGCAATCCAAGGTTGCATTCTTTTAAAAGAGAAACCTAGTTTTTAACCAAACAGTCAAATAAACCAAAATTAAAGCTAGAGGTTTCTCTCTCGTTTAATGCACAAGGTAACTAGATTTTCTGAAGGACTAATCCAATTTCTCAAATTCAATTTTGGAAAGATGCTACATAATATCCATTATACCAAACACTGTCCAACAGATTGGATTAGTAGGCTCCCTGGACCTGCTTATTTCTGAACTCAAAGTGCAGCGCAGCCTGGATAAATGAATTACCTGAGCAACGGAACTTCTTGCTCTTGATCTGGCTGATTCGTTTGTTGGCAAGACGACGCGGACTGCTGCACCGAGCTCCACTGGTTTCTATTGGATTATCCTGCAGGTAATCAGCCAGCCACTTCAAATGGCAGTCGCACACAAATGGATTTTGAGCTAAATGCCTGCAAGAGGGATGGGATGTTTAACCAGAAATGACCTGTGACACTGTAGTCCATCATTGTTTTTACAAATACACCACTGAAGAGCAGAGTAATTGAATCAGCTTCCAATACACCGGGTCTGGCAAAAGCTGAATGGAGTTAAGACTTGTGTGGGGGATATTCTGTGAGCCACCTCATTTTTTAATATATTTTTTTAGCTTGTTAAGTCAGCAGCAAGCCTTCTCCAGAAGGAAACACAAATTAATATAACAAAGTCGCTTTTTAAAGGGCATAGACCTATTGTCTACAAAAACTGGTCATGATATATTGCAGTCAATTAATCGTTTTACAAGGAACAAATTTAAACTATTTTTGGGGACACAAGATTAACACTTTCTAGAGATTGTATTGTAAGCTAGCATACCTCAGGGCACTAGGGAAAGATGTAGAAGAATCAAATGTTTCTATCAACAGAAAAATTAAATTCTAATGTATTTCATCTTTGGATGATCTAAATCTTCAACAAATCAGTATATTCTGTTACTTTTATTAGTATTATTTCATTGTTTGGTCCAGACAAGATTTATGAATTATTTCTCAATACAGAAATGTCTTTGTGGCAATTCTGAATCTATTTTATTTAAATACAATTTATAAGATTGAAATGGGAATAATTTAATGGAATATTTTTTAAAAAATTATATCTTAATTACACTGAAAATGTAAAATAATGGAGGACGCACTTACATATAGGGTGTTGTCTGCTCCTTAAATAGGTTTGGTCAGGAAAGAAGTAGTTGCAATCTACTTTATTTATGACAATAGAATTTTCAAATTCTGCCAGCATGTCACCTTCTCTTTGTTTTATACTAAAGAAAGTTAAGGTGGGATAATCCTCAATTCTTTCTCTTGCTTTCTAGTTTTTCCAGGCTAAACTTATGTTTCATTAATGGGCACAACATAACTGCTGTGCCAGAGATATGAATTTGCCCATTATTATTCTGCTTTAGTTTACTTTAATATCCCCAAATGTGGAAAGTGTTGCATAGTTTAAAGATGTGAAAATGATTTTGAATTATAGACCAAATATGAGGAATATATCACCATACAGCGAACTATAGACTTGCTATGTGTGAGATACAACAAAACAAATTATTCATTTTGATTGGAAAGATATTGCTGCCCCAGATTTACAATCTTGGATTGATGACAGGTTGACTCTCTACTTATGAAATTGTTATTTATTAATGTAATTGAAAGATTGATACATGTTACTTTGTCAAATCAAGGTTCAATGCTGTATATTGGTTCTCATTTATTTTTTTGTTGTCTTTTTTCATACTAAAACAATATAATAAAAATGGGGTATAAACATATAAACACAATTGTTTCAGGAAAAACACCTTCTGTTTGATGATAACTATTGATTAAACAACTAACTATAAATATTTAACAATTATTCATGTTCCTCAACTTGAACTGTATAATCTCCATGCTGGGGTATTTAATTATGGAGTGGAAAGATGCAATGCTCTAAGCCAGGGCTGTCAAACTCCCCGCCTTTGGGTCGGATGCATCACGCGCTGGCCATGCTCAAGCCCGGTTTAGTGAAGGGGAAAAAAGTCCCGATATGTCACGTGATGCCGCAGTGATGCCGTGAGTTTGGCACCCCTATTCTAAGCCATGAGTTATTATGGTAAGCTAGTACACGTAAAATGGCTCATTACTTAGGGCAGGTATCATTTTGAGGAAGTTTCAAATAACAGCCACTGATACAACTATTTTGTGGGAAGATTCTGTAAGCCTAGATAGTTTTGGATACCAGTTAATCGAAGTCACAATCACATAAAATTTCAACAGTTTAAATCAATAAGAAGAATGGAAAGAAGCAAATAATCCTAAAAACCTAACCTAGCTAGATTATTTTACTAAAGCATCCTGATGGAGCCAAGCAGCCTAGGGGGGTTTTTCCCATTGTTTAAAAAAATTCAAACTCTTCAGTGAATCCAAGAAACTGTCAAGAGCTGGTGCATACATCATGTAAAAATTAAACAATGTTGATCTTCCCTTAATCCTTGCATCTTGATACTATCCTTTAGTATAAGACATAATGAAAACAAATATGTATCAAAAAATAATATTTTAAGAGCTACATAATCAAAAAAGGTATGCTAATACGGTAGTATAACTTTGGGAGAATAATTGAAATGAAATTAGATTATCTTTGAGAAACACCATTTTTATTAGCAAACGATTCTGAATATTTTACTTGCACAAAGACATTGAGGAAAAAATACTAAAGAGATATAATCTAAGAGCAAGACACAGGGAAGTTGGAAATCCACTTTTGAGATGATGTGACTAGCAGGAACAAGTAATTAAGGAGAAAATGTTTGACAAGATGTAACCTATCTGGATGTGCCTATTGCTCGTTTGAGTTCTCTGGATACTTACTATAATTCTCTGTGAAACTGGAATGTACCACACCTACAATAGTATAATGCAATTAAATCTAATTAATTCAATCTGCTGCAGAATCTATTCCTGTCAGTGTAATGTGGATGATGAGTCTCCTTACCACTGAATTCACTTTTGCCATATGTTATCAACATTATTGATAGAAGAGAATATTTGTAGTTTAGGGTTGAAGTGTGGGGTCCTTGGTGCTTCCTGAGTTTGGCTGCTTTATTGCAGATGTTTCATTACCAAACTAGGTAACAATATTGGTGCTAAAAGGAAGTGAAGTTTGTTCTCTGTTTTCTGTATATATTAATGGCTTCCGTGATAGTATTGGTGTAAGCGTTCTTAGTGTTTTCTTGATTAGAGTGCTGTTTACTGTTAACTTGTTTGTCTGAATTGGTAATTCTTTGATTGGGTTATTTACTTCTTGATAGTTGGTCTAGGGTTAATCATGGAGTTAATCTCTGCTCATCTGGGTGTTAATTGCTCATGAGGAGGTGTTTTAGTCTGCTTTCTTTTGATTATCTCTAAAAGATTATCTATCTCTAACAATCAAGCTCAGAGAACACCAAGGAACTCACAGAATAACATTATCTGTAGGGAAAATTAGTCAATTAAAGAGATTTGAGAAAGCATGCAGGAAAAACAGAGGGGAAAATATCTCCCCATGTAAGCGGGCCCGACAATGTTGGATTATGCCTAAAATGGGAATATGTTATTAAGTACCTTATGCAGCTGCCTGAAATGGAACAAGGCTTCAGAACGAGTAGCCAACACTTCCACCATTGATACAACACAGAAAGCTTGCTTTAGAATACTAGTTTATCAGTATCCTAGAGCAAAATAATACAGCTTAGAAAAACCAGCAGCAGCACAGCAACCATCCAATAACAAGAATCAGATTTGTGATCATTAGCAAATCTAAAAGAGAAGCAAACATTCACTCTCATATGATGATGTACTTTAGAAAAAAGCTAGGGAAAGCAGGTTTCTTGAATTCTTTTCATTCCTTTACAACCAACAGCCATAATAGCCATTTGTATTTTTTTGTGTGTGACAAAAACTAAAGTGAAAAATCTGTGTGGTTTGTATATGTGCACAAAGAAGGTCAGAGCTGGCAGTGTAAGCGCTGATCTGAGTTATATGACCAAGTTGGGGGGTAGGAGAAGTGTTCAAGTATGCAGCAGCCAGCAGCATTTTCATTTGCTGCACAACTGCCTCTTCTACATTTTCAATATTCCATTGGGTTGTAAAAAATTCCAGTGGGACTTTTTTATTGGATTGTGCTTTTTGGCAACTGTCAAAACCTAAATCTATAAATCCGTTTTTAAGTTCTCTGATTGTCTAAAACCAAGAATGAAAGTAGCATAGAACATAATCTTTGTTTTTCAATTAAATAAACAATGTAGAACAAAGAAATAATGCCAGAAATTCTGCCATTATTCTCTTTATTTCAGTATTTTAACCGCTTTCTGTTATGTCATTTTTCTAATTTTCTATTGTTTAGACTTCTATAACTTGATTTTGTGTGTATATGAAATGGAAGCATTTAAATGTTTGGTTTTTTCCTCTACTACATCAATCTACTATGCCTCAGAGTTAGCAGTTTGGGTGGGATCAAAGGTTAAGGTAAGACTTTCATTTGTGGAACCTCTATAGGATGCATTGCCTGAGGAAGATGGAAGAATACATATATAATATTACTTGATACTCACAATGTTTGAATTGACTGAAGAGGAGCAAAAAGTCCTTTGCTGATAGTCTGCAGTTTATTATCATAGAGAGATAACAAATTAAGATTATGCAGATCTTGAAATGTGTTTACTCTCAGGCAGTTGATCTTATTTGCATTGAGAAGCCTGTAAACAAACAAGATTATTTTTTTTCAATACATACAATCTTGAAAACAAGATTTAAGAGATTAGTCTCAGACAAAATGCTATAATATGGAATTAAAACCTTCAGTACTGCTATTTATTGATCAGGTTATTAATTAATTGGTTTGCAGCCTTACAATTTTTTCCAAAATGACTTACAAGTTAAACCTATGTAACAACATTATGAACATAGTAACAAACCCCCATAAGAATAATGTTATTTATAAACTTAAGTCACAGGTAAAATAGGAGCCACTTTGATGTACTTAGAAAGGAAGTACCACAATCTAGACTCTGTCATTGAAAAACTGTTAGGTTTCCATCCATTTCCCTATTCATGGTTGCAAAACATGGATTTGAAAACAAAATTTAAACTACACCCAGAATTGTATAAATACATTAATCTTGTTATATATCACACTCCCAAATCCTTAAGGGTATAACAGAAAAGTGTCATCATGAAAAATGCCCAGAAATAATTTGGTGATATGTGCAACTAGTGTAAGGCTAAACTAATATGGTAAGCAAAGTATATACCAAAAACAGTTCATATCAGAAGTCTTAATGAAAAGTAATTAAATCATGAATCTCTAAGTTCAGATCAAAGTTCTTTAGAGATGGGCATTACTGGCCAGAGCATCAATAATGTTCCTTGTGGAGAATACCTGGTCCATAAATCACCCAATTTTGGAGAGAGTAACATATCATCCAGAATTGTTATTATCAGATCAGTTTCTCTATTAAGGACATCCATATCAGCAATTTAAAAAATCCCAGATTGAGCGAGGTAACTTAACCTTATTTCTAGTTAAGGATCAAAGTACAAAAGGATGGTCATGTCCCCAAACTGGGCATGAACCTAAATGGCAAAGACATAAACAATCAGCTTCATGATCAGCTTCAGTGTTTATTCACCAAATAAACAAGGTTCTCACAGAAGCTTCTCTAAAATAGAATAGAGAGTGAATAGAGAGTATTATTTATTTGATGGATATCCTGCCTTTGCTTTGTATATTCCAGGTGGCATATATAACGCTCCCTCTTCCTATGTTCCTTACAACAAGAGCTCTTTGACTTGGACTGAGAGTGAATAAGTGATGCAATATCAGCCAGCCAATTTCCGTGCCTGAGGACTGGAACTCATTCAACATTCCTGCCCAATGATTTCCACCATTACACTAGAATGTCTCTCACATTTATATTTGATTCTGAAATCTCAAAAACTCTCACTTTTAAAACCAATTTTATAACAACAGCACTTAGACTTACACACCACTTCATAATGCTTTACTACACTCTCTAAGCAGAGAGTCAGCATGTTGCCCCCAACAATATGGCTCCTCATTTTACTGACCTTGGAAGGATGGAAGTCAATTGAAAATATCATTAATTGATAATTAGTTCCCTAACGTGAATGATAAAAATGTGATCTGAAGGATAAAGAAACTATATTGCTATAGTTACAGTTTAGTTCATTATAGTCAAAAACCAGTACAAGTAATGAAGAAGACCATAACTAGCATGTAACAGATGAGATCCAGGATACATCTATGTTGAACATCTACGGAGATACTCAGTCATCCAGGTCATAGATGGCCCAAAGGTGCTTTTTAAGAGGCAACTGAATTTTCTGGTTTTTCTTTGAAGACATTTTGCTTCTCATCCAAGCAGCTTCTTGAGAGAGCTGAAAGAAGCTTCATGGATGAGAAGCGAAACGTCTTCAAAGAAAAACCAGAAAATCCAGTTGCTTTTTGAAAAAGCACCTTTGGCACATCTATGTTGAACCCTACTGTAAACATTAAAACTATATTAAATATAATAAGATCTACAGTTACAGTGAGCATATAAAATTTAAGACAGGGTTACAAGGCATTTATAGAGTGAGAATTTATAGAACATGTAATATAGAATATAACATCTAATGAGTAAACTCTACTGTAACCCCCTTGAATGTACAAAGCAAAGGTAGGATATGCTTCAAATAAATAATATTCTCTATTCATTTTTCGGAGCAGCTTCTGTGAGAATCTTGTTGATTGTATTTCTATAGCATTTGCCCTCACCAACACTTCTGATCTAACATGAAAAACAGTTTAAAAATACCAAGACTGCTATTATTATAGTACCCATTGGTACTAGATTAATCACTGCTTGGCCATACAGTCAGTGTAGCCTACCTCACAGGATATTATGAGGATTACTAAGTAAATATGTATGTTGTGTGTTTTTGAAGGAAATGTAAAAATAATAATAATAAAATAAACTAGCAAATTAGTGAGATTAGGCATGAATTTAAAAAAATGGTGACTTTATGTAAATGCATACTTAAAAGAAATACATTTATAGTTTTATTTTGTTTTCATTACCATAGTTCTTAAGACTACTATTTTCCAACATTTGCCAATGTATTTACACAGATATCCCACCATCAGGCTGAAAAATTAATCATGCTAAAGGGTAAATGATTTCCAGTTTCTCCATTAGTCCTCATAAGAATTAGGTCAAGCTAAATTTCATAGTTAGATATCTAAGTGCATCACTTGGGATAAACGTCTGTGGTAGAAACAAAAATATATCAGTGTAAATCTTTCTGGTTGTGTTCAATGGAAGACACTACAAAGTATTTCTAAAAACATAAAGCAGCAAAGATATATGTGGACAATCTTTAGCTAAGTCAAAATGCTTATATGCAATTAAAAGTTATACTGGATTTGGAAAAATATATTCAATTTATCTTTACATAAATTTCCATTACAGTCAAAACTGATTCTTTCACTTGCCAGCTTGTGAAAGCTACAATAAAGTATACAAATTACAAGCAATATACATATAGTTGAAAGCACCAAAGGTATTTTTATCACACTGATAAATAGTAATTTCTTCTCCTTTTTGTCACAATTACTTTGAGATTTTTACTGGGAAATAGTATTTAAAGATTTTAAATAAATAAATTCCAGTCTAGAGATAAATATCTGAATGAGATTTGACAGTGGCTGTCATGGAGTACATACCACCATGACTAATCCAATTTACTATCATTAAGCACTGTAATAGCAGTAATTATTGTACAGAGCTCAGTGTTTTTATATTACCAGCTGAAAAGCAGAAAAAGTCTATATAGGAGAACTCTGAGAAATAACTGTTCAAACTATATGAATTTATTTACAAAAATAGTTTGAACAGTTTTCCGATGATATACTACCACAGTTAGAATATTTGCGTATAAAATTAACATTCTTGGTAATATTCTATCATCTCTGCTATTCTTGTTTTTTAGTTATAAAAGTACAATTCTTCAGTTTATTACTTAAAAATATAGGTTTTTTTGCTAGCTAACACCCCATTAGATTCAAATATTTTTTTTTATTTTTAAATGTTGAAAAAAAATGTAAGTCACTTCTTTATACTTTCTTTCCTTTTTTCTCCTACATTTCTGGCTTTTTCTTGACTTTCTTTACTTATTTGCTTATTCTTTACTTACTTCTTTCTGTTAGTTTTTATCTTTCTTTTTAAAGTTTAATATCTTTTTTTTTAAACTACTCTCTTGAAACCATGGTCAGAACAATGTATTTTTCCTTATATTCTTATGCCAAGTATATTGGTTTCTCTCACCCTCTCTGGACAAAGAGAGGATATGACAATACCCAAGCTGTGTTCCATATAATTGTTTCTCACAAGGCGACTGCAAAGTAGTGGTATATGAAGGGTGGGAGAGTGGGGGGCAAAGGGAATTGCCATCCTTGTTCAGCTGCAAACAGAGCTTTTTCAAAGGACACTAAATTTGTGCTTCCTTTGCTAGCCACTTTTGAAACTTGCATCTTAACTGGTTTAAAGAAGTTAAAGAACCTTTGAAATGACAAGACTGGAGATATCAGGTGAGTGTCTTTAATCCATAATATAAGAAAATGAAACTGCTTATTTGAAAGCTTTAAGAATTTAAAAAAAAACATTTAAAAAGCAAGACAAAGTTTTGGCTACAGAAAGTTTTAAACATATTAAGGGTTCAGAAAATATTGGAATATTGGATTTTGATTAGTAAGAATTTGAAATTAATTTTAAAGAATAAATGTACTTTTATGGGAAACAAAAAACTGTTTTTTTAATGTTGGAAAGACAAGAAGACAAGTAACTTATAATGGCATTGAAAAATATTTCCAAGCACTGCACAAGATTTTGAATCAATAATGGCAGCTATGTTGAGTCTTCATGGGAACAGTCTGTTCACAGAAGAGAATATTATGGAAAAAGATTTGCAAAAAAACTTATCTAAGATAAATATGAATGAGAGTTTCAACAAGAATTTATTGTTAAATATTTCAAAAAAAATGGATGATTTTATAATTAAGAAATAAATAAAAAAATGGCAATGCCAGCAAGCAGTTGGATTTTTTCCTGTGTGTATATTCTAGCTTTATAAAAGAGATGGTTTAAAAGGCTAAAGACATTTGAAATAAAGATCAACAATCATCTGAATGGATTAAAGCAAATAATACTTTACATAAAAAGAAGGAACACAAAGTTGGTTTATTTGAGCAGGATTTTGCTGTTGTTAGTCGCGAAGTTGTTTCAGACCCATCACGATAGTGGCATAAATTGCTATTTTGGGTGGTTCTTTTTGGATTAGCTGATATTTGGACTGGAAAAATGTTGTGTATTAGATTTGCTTGTGGTTAACATGACATTTAAGCTTTTTTTCTTCACACTTTATGTGTCCTAATTTGACACTATTTAAACTGCCTTTTTACTCAAAGCAAAGATTTTTTATGAGCTTGTTCTCTTCATCATTTAAATTCCAGATTTTTGTTTTATATTAGGATACTAAAATTACTTTATGCCTACTAAATGTGAATTTGCTTGCAGTTAAGAGTTGGTTATGGCATGTTTATTTGAATGGGACATGTTATTTGGGGTGGTTCTCTTTGAATTTGCTGACATTTAGAATGGAAACATGTTGTATCTTGGGTTTGCTTACAGTTAATATGGTGTTTAAGCTTTTGGTCTTATGATTACTTTATATATTTTAACCTGACAGTATTTAGAACAGCTTTGTATCTAATTGTCTTTCTACTGAAAGTAAAGCATATTTGTGAATTTTCTCTCTTTTAAAGGAGAAATTGTCCCTTTTTATCATGTTAAAGTATTTTTGTTCACGCTAGGATATTGGGACCATTTTATGCTTTCTAAATCAACTGGTTCATAGCTAAGAGTTCAGATGTGGAATGATAAGTTTTATATATGTTAAATAATGTTAGTATCTTAGGTATCTGTTTGGATATTTGGTGACACCTGGATTAGAGAGATTCGATTTGCCTGCAGATAAGAGTTGAGTTATGGGATGGAGAGTTTTATATCTGTTAATCAAGAGGAGGGGAAGAGTGTGTGAAACTGTTATTAGTAAACACACTCAAATCCTAATAAGCCTTTCTTTCAGATAGATACTTTCTGAGTTATACCTAAGTTTTGTTTTTATCCTGTTGATTTCATTGCATTATTTATTTATATTCATTCTTTTCAAATTTGTTCTTCAAAACATGTATTTTTTTCATAGAAATTCTTATCACATTATTAAGGAATCCTCAAGAGTCCTTTGCAAGCAAATGGAATTAATTAACCTCTGGAGATACACTGCATCAGCAATGAGGAATAGTTGCTACAAGCATAAGTCTTAAAAGGTGGTCTGATCAGTACAAGGGAGTGATAAAATCTTGATTAGACTGACATCCTCTTTCCGAGTAGAGGGAAGAAAATCCAAATATTGACCAACTTCATGCAATGTATGATAACAAATTGGAAAAAGCATGATTGTCAGAGTGGCCATGAACTCTTAGCTGCTCCACTATGATAGACTTAATATGGAAGTTAGTTTTACAGAACCATCATTCTGGAAGATTTTAAATCAAATAGGAATCAAGACTACATATCCTGATTAATGGGTTGCCTATTTTCCATGAGAAAAAGACTGTCAGATGATGTAAAACACCTAAAACAGATGGTTTAAAATATTTTGCTGCAAGTGTGCAGCAATAAATAGCACCTCAGGGCAAATATTTCATTTTGAGACCACAGTTGGAAAAGTCAGTATTTTCTCCCATTAATGATATACTAAAATACTAAAATTAGCAATCTGGTAAAATTTTATAAAACTCCACATCATTGTGCCCCAAACTACTTTCTTTGTATTGATAGGGCTATTAATATATTTCAATGTTCTCCAATTTTGATAAATGAAACAAAATATTTTTAGGGTGCTCATGTTTGGCATATATCCAAGGCTTCACCAATTCAAAATACATTTACCATTAAATATGGATTTTCAGACATAGATCATCAATTAATATAAAAACTGGTGACACAGTTTTAATATAAATTATATTCATATTATGTTTGTCAGTCAGTCATGTGAGCAGTGCTCACTTCTGCTTATCATTGTAAACTGTCAATGAATCCAGCAGGGAATAAGAACATAATGTACTTCAATATGCCTGTTACATTAACTGTGCATCTCATAAAGTTCATTTTTAAACAACACAAATAGATTCAAAAATCACATGGCAATTTTTATCTTGGACAACTATGGCAAATTAGTACATTACTTTTTTATGTAAAATATTCAACATGCTTTCTCTACCAGGGGAAATAAACCTCTTCGTGGTCTTTGGTGAAAAATGAATTCAGAGCAGACATGTATGGGTTATAACAGGTGCATAAAATTATCTTGTTATTCATTAAGAAAATATATTATGGGGTTTAACTTATATTTATTATAGTTAGATGGAGTCTTTTCTTTTTTCTTTTTTTTCTTTTCTTTTCTTTTCTTTTTTTTTCTGTTAAAATATATTTTGTTAGAAGGCAAGGTGGGACCTAGACGGGGACCTTTTCTGCTGTGGCACCACGTTTTGCAATCTTCTTTCTTCTGAGGTGAAGTTGGCCTCATCACTTGTAATCTTGAAAGTCCCTCAATCTGGTTATTCCATACCAACTAGTAAGGTGACTCTATTACTAATTAATGGTCCCTTGCCTATTATTTCTTTATTTTAGGTTTGTTCTTAAAAGTTTATTTTTTAAAATAATTGATATTTTAAAAATATTAATTGTTTTAGTTTTCTGTACACCATCTAGACCATCAGTATGAAATATTCTAAGTAGAAAAGTTAAAAAAGGGACAGGCATCATTTGCCTGTGATTCTGTATTAAGGATACCATAATAATTCATGTACTGCTGTATAAATCGTACATGTTACAGAATTGTCTAATCCATTTAGGAGTACTATTTAACATTTCACATACATAATACTTTGGGATTTATCAGATTTATCGGAGAAATTCCTAAAATATTACTAATTATGTTAACCAAATGTATAGAATTAGTAACACATAAAGTGTAAAATAACAGAAACATTTCTTATCTCTTTCGGAATATACTGCTCTCTTGAAAAAGCCTATAATGGCTTATAAATTAAAATTACCTTAAGAAAAAATAATCCAAGTAAACCCTATTAAATACTAAATTAACCAGAACAACTTTTTAAACTGTCCAATGTTGGGTTCCCTTATTCAAACACCTAGCAAAAAAGTACAAACTTGCAAAATATTAAGTAAAAAATAAATGTTAAGTTCGTACCATTGAGCTGTTAAAAATGTATCTTAACAATGTGAACAAGTCCAGTTACACTGCTTTAAAATAATTACTAAAAAAGAGTAGTATTAAATTAAACTAAAAGTTAGAATAGAAATTCTTAGCAGAAGCTAAATGAGATAAGATAGAAAAAAGGTTCTCCAGTAATAATATACAACCGTTTTCCAATCCTACTTCAGATCAATTCATAAAGAAGATCAACATGAAATCGGAAATTACAAGTTATTTCATTTATTTATTTTTACATCCAGTGGACAAAATAGTGCAGCCACAAAAGGCAAATCTAAGTTTTAAGGCATGTAAAAATGCATTAACTATTTGACTTGAAATATATGTTGGTTTTCTAACTATCCTGATATTCAGATCCTGTCAATTATTGGGGTATATCCATCTCTGTAAATGCATCCTAAAAGCCAATCCAGAACTATTTTATTTCTATTTTCATACTAGCCACAATAATACATGAATGAATATTTTGTTTGTTTCTCATTCGGAATGTCATTATGTATAATATGCATTCATAGTCTTTTGTGGGAGGTGTGGGGGGGTTATCTGCATACTTTTTAACCAAGTCATTAAACAAATTAAATGGTTTCCTAATGTTACACTTTTCAGATAGGTTTATCTGAGATTCAGGATATCACATTCTCTTAAAATAATGACTCCATATTGGTGAGGTATTAGAAATAGACCTATTTTCATAAAAGACAGCAAAAGATATCATCAGAAAAAATAAATTGTATATAACAAACTAGAATAGAATAAAAATAGAATATCAGTATTCATCATGCTGACAATTCTTTAATTTCACAACATATAGACAGATTTAATCATAGTTTCAATTGTGAAATTGTGACCATCCTAAACCAAGCCAAGTCCAAAACCTCCAGGGAATTTCTAGAAGCTGAGAACTCTGACAAATCAGCCATCAATGTACACATAGACATTAACAACATCTATAGACTACGCAAAAGACACAATCACCTAGTCCAAAAAGGAACAAAAAGACCCAAATACATTTCCGCCAGCAATCAGCACCCAGGTCAGCATAGATTAACTCCAAGGTTAACATCAGACCACCAATCAAGTAAACAATACCCCTGTCAGCATTCCAACAGAACTCCCTCATCTCCATTCAATAATCAGAAACAAAACAAAATAAGAAATCTGAGCGTTCCGGGTTTTCCCATCCCAAAAGAGAATTCAAAAACCATCCCCTGCACCCCATCAGTCCATCACATTGTCCAATCAATTGTTTGCCCCATTTAGAGACATCCCCATCCAGGTGCAGTGTAACATGTCCTTGACTCAGCAAGAAAGACTATTGCTATGTCTACTAATTTAATCCACTATGAAAGCCCCCCTCCCAATTTCCCAGGCAGTAAAATGTGGCGCTTTGGAAACTTCCTTGTAAGTATGGCTTACAATCAAGAAACTGCCAAAATAAGCCAACAGCAAATAACCCAAACAAAGAATCCCTAAGACCGCACCCACCAACAGTGACAGGCAACCTACCAGAATATAAACTGACATTGAATCACACTCCTTACTAGCACTGATTATGTTACCTTGTTTGGGTAATGAACAGGGGTGGGATGCTGGGGGTTCGCAGGGATTCTGGCAGACCCTTAGAGAAGATTCTGTGGGATTTGCCAAACCACTAAACCCCACTCCTGGATGGCCCCGCCCACACCACCCTACCATGCCCCTCCCAGGAGTCTCCATGTGGCCCATTTTGGATACAGGTAAGTGCAGGGTGCGCGTGGCGGCTTGGGGAGGGAGAAAAATGGGCCTCCTGGAAGTTCAGGATGGCTGGAAATGGGCCTGTTTCCAGCCGCCAGAGCCTGGGAAGACTGTTTTCACCCTCCCGGAGGCTTGAGGAAAGGCCCAACTAGGCCACACCTATCATGGCCAGACCCACCCAGCAAACGGGCACCAAATCCATTGCTGAAATTTTTGAAGCACACCCCTGGTAATGAAATGTTTGCAAGAAAACAAGCAAACTCAAGAGAGCACCAGGAACCCCTCAAAATTGGAATTGTCAACTATTGCTGCAAGTTATTTGTCCTAATATTTAACATCCTAATTAAAAAAAGAAATCTCTGTAACTTGAATTCTACATCTCTGTGTGCTTACAAAAGTGCTTACTTTTTCAATTGTTTAAAAGAATAATAGACACCGTTTTATGATACTTATTCATTGTAAAAGAAGAACATAATTACATCAGTTATCAGCAAAAAACAGTACAGGTAGTCCTCGACTTACAACAGTTTATCTATTGACTGTTCGAAATCATAATGGCACTGAAAAAATGACTTATATCTGTTTTTCACACACAAACATTGCAGCATCTCCATAATCACGTGATCAAAATTCAGACGCTTGGCAATTGGTTCACATTTATGACAGTTGCAGTGTTTTGGGTCATGTGATCCCCTTTTGTGACCTTTGGACAAGTAAAACCAATGGGGAAGCCAGATTCACTTAACACCATGTTACTAACTGAATAAGTGCAGTAATTCACTTAACAAATGTTGCAACGAAGGTTGTAAAATGGGATAAAACTCACTTAACAAATATCTCCATTAGTAACAGAAATTTTGGGCTCAATTGTGGTTGTAAGTTGAGCACTACCTGTATATAATCTCAGAGAGTTCTTCCTCATATCTTGAATAAAATAGAAACTGCAAATAGGATTATAGAAAATTATCAGGTTTCTCACACAATGATTACTTATAATTCCACTGCAAAAATTAAAGTTGAGTATTATAAAGGGTCAACGATATATGGTTGAAGCTACATAATATATACCCTTCAAAGCACTTTGAATGTATTGTTTATCCAAATGGCAATCAGTTCAAGACCAGTATCTTTTAATAACTTTGTGGATTCTGAAGATCTGATGATTTAATAAGGTTTTGTAAAATTATTTCAAACTAGACATAATCCAGCAAGAAACTGATCTACACGTTACCAAATATCAATTTTTCTTAAATCTACATTGCCAAATCAATAATGACATTTCATATTTTTATGGATTTACACACCAGTCTTCTCAACCAACAATAAACACATTAGTGGAGTTTCAGTGTACACGCTGTGCTGAAATAAAAGAAACTAGGATAATACTCACAATAACTGCAAAGATACAAGCCCATCAAAAAGGCCCTTGGGAATCTCTGTGATCTTATTTCCATAAAGCACTCTGAAAAAAAAATAAAAGGACAAAATAAACAGTATTCTCAAATCTAATGCTTATGAAGAATTGTCTCTTTAGACACAAGCTCTCCTCTCCACCTAAAATTAGTATATTTCAGCAACGTAAGCAATATTAAAATAAGTCTTTCAAATAAATAAGACATTTAAAACAGCCTTCTGGGTTGAAAATATTTTTCAGAATTTACTGAGGTTTTTATGCTCCTTTAAAAGTATTGCATGATATACTGTATTTAAAAGTTTGAATGTGATACAATTCAAAAGGGTCAAAATCTGTTACAGAATTGGCATGAAATTTCCAGTGAATTGAAAATAATGCATTCCTTATTACAGCCTTATGGAATTGTGTTTGCTCAGGATCTCCATTTGGCTTATCAATTGGATTATGTGGGACTGTTGCAAATCTCATTGATATATTTTCCCTTTTACTTGTCTTCAACTGTCCATCAGAAGAAATTAGGTAAAGTTGTGTCAGTTCATAATGTATTATAAAACTGAAGAAATGCTTGCAAAGCAAGAGTATCACTTACTGTTTGGGGTTACTCAAAAAAGGCACACCCTTAAAATCTGAAACACAAAGGAATGCACACATACCACCTTCTCTAATTTGAATCAGCACTGGAAGGAACATCTTTTCAGAACTGTGCCGTTTCAAAAATAAGCAGCAGCATTATGTTTCTGTTTCATAAAGTGCCAATCCTTGGTCTGTTTATTCAGACATAATCCCAACAGCTTCAGTTGGGTTTAAAATTGTGCTATTTTAGAATAGTTCCACTTTTGCCAAAACAAATATTAGGATTAAAAATTCAAGTAAAGCATGAACACTTTTGAGATACTTTCTTTTGACATTAAGATCCCAGAATGTGTATTGTTGAAATAACATTTCCTGGCCAAGAAAGGATTATTTGTCTTCTTTTGCATGTACATATTTACCACTGTACAACTAATTGGCTGGCAAAGCTATGTACTCCCTAGAACATTTTAATGCATCCGAATCAGAGAACAATGATTAGTATTTGCCTGCTGCTCCATACATGTTGATATACTTATGCATCGTACCAGTTAACAGAACCTAAAATTCATCATTTTCCAACTAACTTTATTTTCTTATTTGGAGGCATTTCTTATTTAAAAATCAGATAAGCATGTCCTCAAACCATCTATTCAGGCTTTTAAAGACACATAAATGTTATCCAAGGAAATGCAGAGGACAGTAGTAAAAGCTTGACAGGCCTGCACATTCTAAAGCTGAGCAAAATCCTGTAGGGGAACGTTGGATATTTCTAAAGTCCAAGAATAAATGTTATATTTATAGAATAGAATACATGAAACAAAATTCAGCCTAGTCATTCAAAGTAAAAATGATTACCGCAACAGAATACCATTGCATTCATTCAACAGTATCTAATATTCCCTCATTCATTCAGTGATAATGTAAATAGGAAAGACAGCAAATACTAACCATTTAACTTATTATAAGTTTTAGAAATTGGCCACAAGAGAACTATTCTATAGGGTGAGCCAATGTTTTACTATTACGCGAACAGGCTGAAATAAGGCAGAATGGAAACTTGAGCTGAGAGGCTGAGATAATGGGGTTTGCTGAGTGAAATTCCCACTAATATCCAATGTTTTGACCATTTACATCTTTAGGAACTGTATTACATTATCAATGACGTTGGTAGGCTTCCAGATCTGTCTTCAGTGATCACAGGATTATGCAAAACAAATGCAAACATAAAGGCACAAAGAAAGACACAGTTAGATATTTTTATTTCAGTATAAATATCTTGGGACATTGCCCTGGCTGCATCTATCTGTGCCTTTCTGTAACAGGCTATAGAAAGTACCAATTTTCTCGGATAGTTATAGTATATGGACAGTTATTAAAATGGTCTGGAAACTAGCAATCCACCATGTAAGGTAACTATCCTCCAGTCTATTCTATTCTGTTCCAAAGGGCACCACTACCAATAATCATTGTTGTTATATACTATTGTAGTAAAATTGACTGAGAGTTGAAAAGTAAGATGTCTTGTGGAGAAAAAGATAGTGTATTTCTTCATAAATTTGGTTGTGTAATTGTGATTCAATTTTACTGTTGCAACTCAAGGTGCTGTACTAAGTATCAAGTATGTTGGAGATAAAATAAATTGTTAGGTGGCTGGCCACTGAAACTATTCTTTGCAGAAAAATCCCCCAAAGATTTTAATAAGAGATTATTAAAGCACAAGCACATGTAAAGAAAAAAAAATACTGAGTGAAAACACAAATTTAATTTTGAAAGCTGAGCTCACTAATATTTTATTTTATTCTTTCTATTGTCAGTTGAGTCCCTGAGAAGTTCAACAAAAACCTTTGAGTTTCACCACGACTGAAACATAATTTAAAAGATTGCTTTCTTACTTAATCTGCAGTCTCTCTAGCTTTCAATTCCAAATAAAATATCAAAATATAATATCATTAGGCAACTCTCCCATAGTGCTTTTTCATATTAGAAACTGTGGGCTGCCATGTGTGAAGAAAAAATAATAATATCCAGCACCGTTACTATTCTGCAATAACATAGGAAGCTCATAAACACAATTAAAAATATGAAACAGAAATTTAGTCCCCCACTCCCACTTCTTAAATTTAAGATGGAAAGACAGAAGCTTGTTTCATGGAGAAGAAAGTTTTTGAAACAGTTAACAATATACCCCAGCCCAGTATTAATTCAGATATGCACATACAATCTGAGGGTTGAGTTTAGGAATAAGTTTATCACATAATTTATTCTTTGACACATTAACTAAAAATGATTACACTGCTCCAGAAGATCTTAATTTAGAGCCAAAGCAACATAACATGACTTATTGTGTGTAATTCAGATGTACTACCAGGTGCTTTTATTTACTTCGGCATAAAGCAAGCCTCACTGCTAAATTGTAAAATTGTGCCTTAAACATTCAAAATGTAAAAATGAAAATGCTCTATTCATTAGAGAGGAACTATGAAAATGCAAATGAAAGGGAAAACATTCAGATGGAAATGTGGCAATCTCTAGCATACATAATAGGATTTTACAACATCAAGGTCCTTATGTTGGCTTTGCAAAGACAGATGCATTGGCATAAATATTTAGGATTGGAGTGCCAACGTACTGAGTTCTAGGACTGTTGCCATATTATAATATTGTGTTTATTTACAAGAAAAGTTTTGTGCATTTAAATTAAACGTGTTTTTTCCTCCAAATAACCATAGACTAAAGCATATAATCTACTTTTTGCTTTCACTGGAAAATATAGCAACAGTTTAATGTTTAGAATGTAATGTAAAAAAAGAAAATTGTATTACTTACATCATCATATTACACACCATTTTTCAATAATGTATAATAATACAAAAGATAAGGATTTATAACATAAACCAATGATTTTTTAAAAAAATCCTTAAAAACTGAGCAAAATAAAATAGCAAGGGTTCCATTTTCCAAAAGAAACATGAAAAAACAATGAAGAAAACTTTTCAACACCTGTTATTTAGCCCCATAAAAGATAGAAATTGAATATGATCTTGTTGAATATTCTTAATGATGGTCCTAAAGTTTCTTAATTAATTCAAAACTGATTTTGAAAATATACTTAGTACTAATTCAAGCTCAATAATTATTTTTTTCTAGGGTCAGTTTGTTTTTCATCTATGACCATTCTGGAAAGGATAACTTGCAATAATTCACACATGGAATCAGAATCAGAATTGAGCTGGAAGGGAACTTGGGGGTCCTCTAGTCCATTCAAGAAGGAAACCTATACCATTTCAGACAAGTTACTGTCTGAACATCAAGTTTGGATTTCTGAAATGCACTGCATGTGGGTTTTCCCCAGCAGTAGATCTAGAGTTGTGGCTAGTGCAAAATGCTGCAGCTTTTTCTGAAGCAGGGAACCTTTTGCAAACAACTTACAATCTATTCTGAAGGAGATATCAATTTGTGAGAGTTGAATTCGATGTACAAAATTTAAACCTCAATATCTAAAGGAGTGATTTTCTTTTTATGGACTTGCTTTTTAAATAAGACTGGCACCTGCTTAATAATTTCTTGTTTACCTATTCCAACTGATTCTGCTAATTAAATATGAATGAATTTAATACTATCAAATCAATATACTAAAACTCTCATTGTCGTAACCTTTAACTGGGCAAAACACTGCATCACAGGAGAAGAACTTTTTAAAGTAAACTATTTCAAATAGTAATAATATTCAAAATGTGGCCAAAATGTGGAATTGAAATTGAGCAAATTTTATAAAACAATTTCTATCATAAAATTATCATAAATAGTTTATGGCATAATGCAACATGCCATAAAATATTTGTCTGCTTATTTTTGATTGTTCAACATGGCTATCTTCAAGACAGATACCTATCTGAATATACCCTAACTTTTCCAATGAAGGCAGTACATTAGAAGTTCTGTTATGGCTGAAGATATTGGGGCATCCGGTAAGGAAATATCTCTGAAGGGATGACCAATGGGATGAGAGTTGTCTAGCTGCTTATCATACCTTAACTGTTTATGTTTTCTCTGCTTTTGCTTTATCTTTTAAATCTGAAAAGTACATTGAACATAACAAACAAATAACCAATAGATTACTTGAATCTTCTCTGATATTTGCTTATGACCTTTTAAAGCTATCCTAATTGTAAAGCTATTTATTATGCGTAGATGAGCTAAAATACTGCTTTAAGATCCAATATTATCTGATTGTGGTTCCATCAGAAATTATTTATTGTTAGGGCATACTGCAGCCCAACCACATTTTTGAGAAAGCAATAATACAGAGAGTGGTTTTAATGAACTAAGCATATCATTATCAAATTAAATTTCATTTATTTTCCCAAAAACAATTTAGGATTTAAGTACCATTCAGCAATGTGCAGTAGACAGCTGTATGTTTGGTTGTCCCTAATAATATGGTCCTAAATATTCAGCGAAATAAAAACACAGAGTGTGGCCTGATGTTAGTGTGGCCTAATAATTAATCTTCATACTGTGTTCAAAAGGAATCTAAATTTGCACAAACAATGGCACCTTCAGCTCAGATCAATTTCAATTAAACAAAGGTTAGATCTTCCTACAAGGAAAATGAAAGCATAACAGACCAATATTTAATCCACTTATTTTTAAGAGTTTTTTTTTTTTAAATCCCCTTCAAGGTTATTCTGTACTTACAGAGAGGTGAGTAATTTCAATCCATGAAAAGCATCTGGTGCGATATCTGATATCTGATTCTTGCTGATATCACTGCAAGAAGATATAAGAAGACAAAACACAGATTTAAAAAAAAAACATCTTATGCTTCTGAAAACTACTTATGCTTAAAAAACTCTGGCACCCACTTTAACTCTACTTAAATTGTTGTGTCTGACAGTTGATTATGTTGTTGACTAAAAAGATAATGAACTGTAGAAGGTCATCTGGGCTCACTTCAATGAGGAAACAATTCTTACTGAGGTGAAACACATTTCCTCAAAAATGCCGTTTTGCTTAAACTTTTAGTGAAGCAAAGAATTCTTTGAAACTTGGCACAGCCCTAGTGAATAGAAGTAATATAGTCTCTTTCTGAAGATAGCACCACCTTACAAAAAGTCCATACAATTCAGCCAACTTTTTGTGTGGTTCTGTATTGTCATTTTATGCATAAGCAATATATTTTACTGTATGAAAGCATATGAAGTCAAGCTGTATAGCTATTTATTATCACTTACAATACCTATGGCTATTCCAATCTGAATTTCAGTCTCATATTTTTTCTCCCTTTCTAACCTAATATTATTGTTGTGGTCTCTACTTGTATTATACTGTTGACAGAAGCCCCAGCATCTCTGATCAGTCGGAGCTTCTCCTTTGGGATTTAAATTATTGAACTTTCTTTCTGTTTTATATGGAAAAGTCTTACAAGAAAGTGTTACTGTGCTGAAGGCAAAAAAAGAAAGAAAAGAAACAGCACTGGCTGCCTCGCAGGGTTTAATTACTCAATGTGAACTTAATAAGAACACTGAGTATCTCAAACTGATTCTCAGGGATAGCAGAAATTCTTTGATGCCAGACGTGCACAACAATATATATTAAACTTATAATAAGCAAACTCATCTGTAAACAATTGGGATTCTCCAAGTTAAAATATCACACACTGAAACTTTAGAAGTTTGGAGTAGAGGACTGTACAAACTCAATTTTGCTTTCATTCACAGTCCTAGCAAAACTGTGGTAACAGGGTTGCAAAATACTTTAAAAATAAATTTGCTTACATATTCCAACAGAACATTTAATAAGATGTCCAGTGTAAAGATTGGTCCAGATTTTTTGTTTTTTTAGAGTATCTTCCATTTTTGAGGGTTGAGTATGAGAACAAGATCCTTGAGACTATCTAGCTTACCACATTCTCTCTTGAAATCTTGGATCTTTTGAGACACATAGCTATGGTGACTAAATTCTTGCACAATGAAATGGAGGCAGTGTGTGTTCATTCTCAGATAAAATGACCTTTTTGAGACAAGATCCATACTACAATAGATCTATACAACTATACCTATTTTCAGAATGCACTGATTATTTCTATTTTTTTTCAATCTAGCTTCAGCTTTATGGAAATCAGCTTTCATTACCATAATAGGTGAGTGGCAGCAGAGAGGCAGTGGCACTTGAATCAAGATTCTGCTCAAATTGTGAGCAGCTTTTATCTTCACCCATATATTCCCTTTGAGTATTACAGTGACCTGAGAATTAGGGAATTCTGATACAACAGTTCTCTCCTAATCTTGGGGATAATTACTGTTTTATTCCCAGTACTGTTCATATGAAGCCACTGGGAAAGGTATAAGGAGTTTGGCAGCAATACACTGATGACACTCAGGTTGACATAATATGCATGTTGTAAACCAATGTCTAGATAGTGTATATGAGAGTATATATGACGGTGTATATAAGAGTAAATAAACCTAAACAAGATGGAGAGTTGGGAGTTCAGGGGATAAGAACTGAGTTTGTCCTCAGTTGAGCTGAATTCCTTTAAGAAAAACAGTGATAGGAAGGAATGCCTACTATCAGGTTCATAGATAATGATAGTTATACTCTTTCATGAGACAGTTTTTCAATTTTGTTCATGTATTTAATTGCAGTCTACTTGGGCTACCCTTGTGTTTGATCTGGAAACCAACTGGTGTAGAATGCAGCAGCCAGGTAACGGAGTGAAACACCTAACTGTACCCACATTACACCAGTTTTGATGCAATTACACACATGGACTTTTTCTTTGCTCTATTGAGTGCTCTTCATTCTGATATCCATGTGGTACCCACTGAAGATGTTTTGCTTTATCCTGGATGTCCTGTGTAAAATGTATGGATTAACATGTCGCCCTATGCATTCTGCCACCATATTCACTGAGACTCATTTTCAAAGAAGTAGTACTGTAGTACTGACTATATCTCTACAATTTCTTGAATATTTTTCATGACCATCACTATATATTTTAGTTCCCAAATCAAATTTCAGTAGACCTGTAACAGCACTTTTATGTTTTGTTCTTTTTATGAAACTCCCTTTTTGCTACCAATATAAATTTAGAATAATTATACTGAAATTGTCAAGTGTTTTCAACACCCACATTGGCATCAATATTAAAAAGATTACTAAGTTGTTTTTAAAAATTGAAGTTATTTCATATCAAACTAAATAAAATACTATTATTGCAAGCAAACAACACAGATGATTTTTCTTCCAAGTACAAGGAACTTACTTAAGTAAATTTAAATAAATAAATAATACTTAAAACAGTTTGTGAATAATACAGAAAGAATAGAGTAGCTGATTTAATGGTTTAATTGTCATGTAGTTTTAGATACACTGCCTCCATTGCACTAAGAAGACACCTCCATCTTAATCCCTGCTGGGCTAAATTTATGAGGTTAAATACGAATACATTAAGTGGGTTTAATTTTTGCATTAGCAGTTTTCCTTCACTTTTAGTCACGTCTGTTCTACTGTTTCATGTAGCTTGTCTCTTTTGGAAATACAAGTGACACTGCCAACAAACTCTACTTTCCCAAGCTTGCTTCATGAAATGGAAGAAACTTAGGGAAAATTGGATAAATGTATAATTTGTATAAATATGGAACTCTGGACATCCTGGTGACAAAATTAGAACTTTGCCTACATGCGTGCCTCAAAGAACGGTAAAATATACTAATAATATTAAGCATGGCAAGACATTTAACTTACTTACATTCTTTTAAGTTTCTTGTATTGAGAGAAGGCTCCAGGAGGAATGGCTTTTATGGAATTCTGCTCTAAACGGCTGAAAATAAAATAAAAAGCATAATTGCCAAAATTGCAAAGATACAATGCAAAGAACAATCCTTGGTATTTCATTTTTATTATTTATATAAATTTTGCCAAGATAAAGCTTCTTTTGAAAATCATATTTAAGCAAAACAGGGAAAAGTAAAGAATCACAAAATATGGATTCAATATTATTAATAGCAGAATGAGAAACATTATAATAAGAAGCAGGAGTAGCATGTGTGGTATATTGTACCATATGCTTTCTATAAATGGCAATAGTGGCATAATAGATTTTCTCAGCAAAAGCCAAGGAAATGTTGTGTCTATGGTGAGCAATGAGTAAATCAGAGGAACACAGGAAGCAAAGGTCCCGTTGCACAAAAATATTTTCATTTCTTCAGCATTACAGTTTAGACAGAAGGCTAAGTAGAATATTAAATATTTAGCATATTGGACTATATGATCTCAAGGTTCTTTCAGGCCTTACATTCTATGATTCTAAGATCATTACAAAATTGAAAAGGATAGTCTTTAATTTATTCCATAATACTTTGTAAACAACTTTAATTAGTTTTTACAACCGTGAGCGTACTGTTGTACATTGAACTCTACTGTAGAGTTCTGAAAGATATCCTTGAAAATATTTCACAGGCTTACAGTTCTGTGATCTGTTTTGATATACTAAGAATCAGTGGGTTTTTTTTAACCTTTGGGAGTTTTATTTTTAATACTTCAACAACTGTTCAGGTCAAATGACAAGAACAATTTCCTTCACTTGCTCTAATAAAATTGAAAATACCGCAGAGAACACACAGCAGCTTGATAGATTCAAAGATATTCTGAACATGATATAAGAGCAAGTCCCTTTATATTCTGGCTTTATTGTCTTTTAAATAACTTTTGCTATCCAGACCAGACTTTCAACAAAGGAATAAAAATGGCAAGCAAGAACAAAAGATGTACTAAAAGTGAACATATGATCTTATAGCAATAAAAAACACAATATATCCTGTACAAGTCTATTTCAAGGTTCACCATTTTTTTTGTTATGTGTTTCTATGAGTGTGTCTCTTGTTTGTGTCTCTATGAGTACTAGAACTCTATATCAAAACAATAAGACAGCATTGTGTGTGTGTGTGTATGTATGTGTGTATGTATGTGTGTATGTATGTATGTATGTATGTATGTATGTATGTATGTATGTATGTATACACACACACGCACACATGCACACTTTGGCTCCATAACTTGCATTGGTTGCCAATTTGTTTCCAGGTACAATTGAAGGTGCTGGTTTTGACGATTAAAGCCCTACATGGCATGGGACCTGATTAATTCAGGAACTGCCTGTTCCTGGTGAGATCTATCTCTCCCAGCAGATCCAACAGAAGAGGTATGCCCCAGGTCCTGTTTTCTAAGAAGATCCCTCTGTAGGACCTAGAAGACCCACCTTTTCTGCTATAGCCTCTGCTGTCTAGAATATCTTTCTCTGGTGGTGAAATTAGCCCCATGGAATCATGCGGTCGTTAAACAAATCTGGCTTCCCCCATTGACTTTGCATGTGGTAAGTTTGAAGATGGTGATCCCGTGACTCCAGGACAATGCAAGTGTCATAAATACATGCATTTGCTAAGCACCCAAATTTTGATCATGTGTTCATGGGGATGCTGCAATGATCATGTGGGTGTATCTGTCTGTCTGTCTGTCTATCCACACACACACACACATAGAAAGGGTTCCTCTCATTAAAAAATGTCTGTAGATGCCCATGTTTAAGCATTAAATAATACTAATAATTTGGAATAATCCATCTTTTGGGGTTGGTGAAGATATTTCTTTCTCATTCCTGTCTTGAGTCTCTGCAAAATAGCTACATTTACTTGATATAATTTTATCTCTGAATAATATGTTTATTAAAGATAGTGGTAAAGAGCATATCTGGATGTCCCTAAGTCTCTTGAAATAGTTCAAAAGCAACTCATAATATGGTTTAATTTCCTGCATGATCTTGAGCTATAACAAAAGCAAGAAAGTTCAGTGCAGCTGTTCCAAAACCATTATTATCTGGTACTCCCATTGTATTATATTAATAACCTGAGTATTTTAGCAGCTGTTTGATCAGGTGTTCACAATATGTCATATATAATCATTTCTAGACAGTGTGAAAGGTCATTGTGTTATGAATCTAACATACTCAGGGAAACTTCAACGTATGTTGTCTGTTTTCTTTAGTTAAACAAAAAAAAGTTGAATGACTAGATAATAGCATACTATCCTTTGTGCAGTTTTACCAAAATGCATTTTCCATTGGAGCGATATCTTGATGTGTTGTTAAAAAAATATTTAAAAAAGGGAATGATCAATTCTCTATTATCCTTTTGCTTTTGTAGGTCATATAGTGTTGCATATGTTTGATTCATAGTTACTCTGATATTTTTTTTGGAGGCAAAATGAAAAATACACTCAATGAATCAGTACCAATGTCTCAATAAATTCAGTTGAATGCAGCCAGAGATTTTTAGTTTTTATTCAGAATACTTTTGTGGGAGGAACTGAAAAATTTAGAAGCATGTTATGGGTGTAAACAACAACAAAAATCCTATTTATCTTGGCCCTTTTGCATAATAGTTATTGTTCAAAGCTAAGTCATAAACAGAGAAGCAAAAGGTTTCACACTGTGAAATGTAATACTAAAATATTTCTGGATTCCATGTGGTGGGAGGACATTTAACACTGCACGAACAGTTGGTTTCACACCCTCCCAGCAGATTCTTCAAGAAATCCAATATCGTTTAAGCTTTTTCCAAAGTAGTATGATTTGCCAATCTGTGCAAATTTTTGAAACAGCTGTACTTTAGAAACACAATTCTTAGCATAGTTTTGTCAATCTATTCCAATGTTAAAGATACTGCAAGAAAAAATAGTGCTTTGTCAATTAACCCTTATAAAACAGAAATGTATTATAAGCTGCATTAATGAAGTTTATCTAGAAAATGAGAATACATAGTAATTGTCAAGCACAGGAAGTCAGGAGCCAGTATAGAATTCAAAAGCACTACACATTTATTCCATGCAATCTATGCACAAGAATCTGATCTATCAATGGTCAAGGCAAATTGATGCCAAATAAGAGTAAACAGACTTCAAGGGAGGGCTGGACTTAGGCCTCTTATGCGAGTGTCATAACTCCAAACTGATGGTACATTTGACCCCGCCCTCAGACTCAGCCTGGTTATCTCCAACAGTAATAGCTGAAAACCAGTGTGGTCTTCTTTAATTATATAAAACAAAATTTAACTTCACTCAGAGTTTTATAAAATCAGCTTTGCTCTATAAAATCAAAAATAATCAAGAATATCAGGGGATATTCTTACCCATCAGAATTCTTTAAAATACATTTTGCAACATGATGGAATAAATACTAGTAGGAAGATGTTCCTTATAATTGAAATGCTTCAACTATAATTAAAAGGCCATGAAAGTTCAATAAAAGTAGAAAGTTTTTTCTCACTTTTTGTACTCTTCACTTCAAAATAAAAGGATTGACTTTATTTCATCACTATCACAGGGTTTGTTTTCTCCTGTAGAATGCTATAAAATGCATTTGATCATAAATTTATCACATAATTCCTTTGATCAGATAATTTCCTTGATATATCACATCAAAGTGAACCCATTCAGATTTATAAGATTAATGTTGTTTTCATAACCATTTGAGTAAATCCAGTTTAATCTTTTGTTTTTAGTAACATATCAGTAATGAAAAAAATGCATTGTGGTTTTATATATAATTAGGACAATTAGAAGTTTTGCATTAATTAAGTTTTATTATTGTGAATATACAATGTTGGAAAGCACTCCTATATTCAGTTTCACCTTTAAAATATACATTTTGGTAGTCTTCCATAATAGGTTGTTTATTACAGTCAGCTTTATTCCTCACCAGAAGGGTCTATCCATTCAGAATGATTGGATGCAGCATATCAAACAATATTTGGATATACAAGCATCAAAGATCACTTTATTTATTTTTTTTGCTTTGAAAGAGAATAGCCATCATCACATGATATCCTAATGGATGCTAACATTGTCTTGCTCAATAGAACATTGTGACAAAACTTTTAAATTACTGCAATAGGACAACATAGTTGATAAATTTTGATTTACTTCTTTTCTGCATGGATTTCCAGGTGGAGATTGAAAAATTGGACTACCACCACTATTTGCCACTGTTTTTCGATGGATTATGTGAAATGCAATTTCCTTATGAGTTTTTTGCTCGGCAAGGCATCCATGACATGTTGGAGCATGGTGGGAACAAGATCCTTCCTGTCATTCCTCAGCTCATTATTCCAATAAAAAGTAAGTCTAAAGAATGAAATGGGGTCTAGGGTTTGGAGGGGGGGATTTTTGACAGGCTGCTAATTAAGGAATAAAATATGGTAGGCCTTGTATTTACAGTAATATAGATGTTAAACCTGAATCAGTTGTAAGGCCATAATCAAGGCCCAAATAATTGTGTTTGCCTGACTTGTTGTTTTCTTGCTCTAATGTTAACCATGGTACAGTATACAAGTTGTTAAACTTCTTTTCATTCTTCTTTTTATATTCCTCAAACTAAGATATGAAAACACTGTAAAAGAAATAGCAAAATATTGCAGTACCTTAACTTTTTGATTTTGCAATTTTGAGTAGCTTGTCTGTTTTTCTTTTAAGTCAAGTTTTCCCTCATCAGGAGATAATGTTCTATTTCGGATGAACATCTTTGTACTCCTTAAGATAGGCAAGAGCCACTGCCTGCCTGCATTATTCTTGCATACCCTTCCTTTTTTCCTTCTTCATTATAATGCAAATTGATAAATCTTGGTATATTGATCATAGTTCACAATTGTATTTGAACCTCAAACTATAATTTCAGGACTCAAGCATTATTTGGGGATAGTGAAATGACCCTTCTTTTGATATATGCCAGAATTTGGATTCAATACAGGTAGTACTCAACTTACAACCATGATTTGGACTGGAACGTCTGTTGCTAAGTGATATGGTCATTCAATGATGCAGTCATTTTGTGAGTTGTGCTGGTTTTACCTTTTGTGCCATGGTTGTTAAATGAATCTGGCTCACCCCGTTGACCTTGCTTGTTGGAAGCCGGCTGGGAAGGTCACAAATGGTGATTACATGACACCCACCCACCCCCAGGGTGCTACAGCCATTATAAATACATGCCAATTGCCAAGTGCCCAAATTTTGATATTATGACCACAGGGACACTGTGATGGCCTTAAGTGCCAATGTCACAT
>JANHFL010005216.1:0-11526 GCA_032468155.1 Oxyrhabdium leporinum
GAACACAACCCTTTGCTCAAGGACAAGGGTGACCTCCCCGTTTGAGGACATTGTGCAAAGCAAATAGTTGCATCTGACTCAACAAATCACACCCCACACTCCAATGGCACCTCTGAGGGTGCAATGGAGTGTGTGTGTGGTCAGCAAAGAAAAGATGGCAGCTGCCAAGTCCTCCCTATTTTGCGTCTTGCAACATACAAAAGATGGCATAGGACTTTCATTGCACAGCCACAGCTACCATTTTAATTGTGTTGATTCTCCTGCAGACCTTCTCCCCTCCCCCCCCTCCCTCAACACAATGCACGAATTCAGCAGGTGTAAAAGAAAAGGAAGCTTCCTTTCACAATGGCATAAAGATCAGCTGCAGTTTTTAAAACGGTATTTTCCTTTATTTCCTTTGTTATACTGGCAAAAAAAATTCTAAATTAATTTGCAAATCTTTAATAAGTCAAAGTCTGATTTGACTAACCAATTAATCTGTTAAATATTGTATTTCCAATCGAATTCCAGCTGAGGCCCTCATCCTTCCTGCTGTCAGAAGTGACAATTCTATCAGTTCTGGGCTGTAACAATCTAAATGACCACTAGATGGCAGCAAAGACTTAGACTTTTCAGCAGCTTGATTACAGGGTATAGAAAGAAAGAGGTGTGTCTTCCATCACATGATTGCGCCTGCCATTTTTTGACCTTACTGAGGGCACTGTCCCATTGTGGTAAGGCCTGGGGACCCACACCCTCAGTTTTGGCCCCTCAGACTAGTTCTATAGCTGGGGGAGTCCCCAGGCCCAGAGCTGCTCTGATTGAGATCCTAACAAAATTAGCCTTAATGCATCAGCTTGACTGCTTGGGGCAGGAATCATCTCTGCCTGTAGGTGTACTTTTTCTTCAGGTCAGATAATTCCTTTCAAGCTACCACTTTTCAAATATGTTTGTTAGGATTTTTTTCCCCCCTGCAGATAATTAAACTGCAATTACTTCACAAATAACCCTAACCAAGCAATTAGATGAAGCAAGATGAGGGAGATGCTCACAGCTTTTGTCACAAACGGATCTGGCTGCATTTCGGCGCTTGATGGAAGACAGCAGGGAAAACTCACCATCCTCAAGCGTGAAGAGCCTTTGAGGATTAAACATAAAATGAAAGCAGGACAATACTATACAGGTAGTCCTCCAGATATGACTGTAATGAAGCCTGCCCATGACAGACATAAGTTTGTAACAGTCATAAAATGGATTGGTCATGTGAATGGCCCAATTGCATTAGTTTCTTTCTTGAGGTCATTAAGCAAATTAAGGCAATTGTTAAGTGAATCCACTGTTAAGCAAACTTTGCAATTGTTAAGTAACAGCCGGACGTAATTGCTGTCCAGCTATTGCATCTTATATTCCTCTTTTCTAGCTCTCCCAACAGTGTCCATATCACCACTAAGTGCTTTTCTGCTAGTCTTTTTCTCTTTCCTTCCATCTTTCCCAGCATTCGAGCCTTCCCAGAGAGCTGGTCTTCACACAATGTGTCTGTGAGGTTAGGCTGAGGCTGCCATAACTAACCAGCCCCTATTTGGAAAATCCAGCTAGAAAACAAGGGAGGCTTTCAAGATCCACATGCCTCAACAGGCTGTGAGTGTGTGAGTGGCCATAAACCGAAACCGGATCATCTATAATTTATCCAAAGTAAGATAATTTAAGCCTGATTTAAGGGAGAACTGGCCTGAATGAATGTACAGGTAGCCCTCAACTTATAGGAGTTCATTTCGTGACCGTTCAAAGTTACAGCCACTCTGAAAAAAGTGACATGGCCATTTTTCACACTTATGACCGTTGCAACATCCCTATGGTCACATGATCAAAACTCAGCTGCTTGGCAACTGGTTTATATTTATGACAGTTGCAATGTCCCGGGATCACGTGATTCCCCTTTTGCAACCTTCTGACAAGCAAAATCAACGGGGAATCCAGATTCACTTACCAACTGTGCTACTAACTTAACAAATGCAATGATTCACTTAACAACTGTAGCAAGAAAAGTTGTAAAATGGGGACAGACTCACTTAAGAAAATGTTTCACAGCAATATAAGTTTTGGGCTCAATTGTGATCGTAACTCGAGGACTGTCTGTATAAAAATTACATTAGTAAAGGTAAAGGTTCCCCTCGCACATACATGTTAGTTGTTCCCGACTCTAGCGGGCGGTGCTCATCTCTGTTTCTAAGCCAAAGAGCCAGCGCTGTCTGATGACGATTCCGTGGTCATGTGGCCAGCATGACTAAACCCTGAAGGTGCACAGAACTCTGTTACCTTCCCGTGGTGGTCCCTATTTTTCTACTTGTATTTTTACATGTTTTCAAACTGCTAGGTTGGCAGAAGCTGGGATAAGTAATGGGAGCTCATTCCGTTACATGGTGCTATATTAGAAAACAAGTAAATAGGCTCACAATCCATTGGGTTGGGAGGCCTTTCTGGAACAAATTGTTGTGAGAGGCAAGGGATTCCTCTGCTCCTGCTCCTCTTCCTCCTGTTCCTCCTTTGCAGTCCTCCATCACTTTCATTAAAGAGAACTGAGCTATTCTTTATGTGCAGACTTGGCAGTTCCCAGGATGGATTGTCTTCAGTGTTTAACTTTCCTTTTGTGGTTAACATCCTGGAATTGATTTCGTCTAATATTGTGTCAGGCAGAGGACACTTGGCATGCTTTGACCTTTTTCTTTATAAAAGTGTTTTGTTTGCCAAGCAGCAGGAGGGGAAAGCAATGAAAGAAATTTCTAACAGAGCGAGCTTGGGAAAACCTGCTCGAGGAGGTCTGCCACAGTTATACAGGTGTATAACAAAATTGGCACGAAAGCCCATGTGGGCATATGTTAACCTGGTATGCTGGAAACTGTCTACTCCTATTATTCATCTAATATGGTGTATTGGCACCAACAACCGAGCATCTCCAGGGTTTCTGGCAAAAAGTCTGAACTTGTAAAGCCCTGCCTCTCCAATCTTCCCAAGAAAACAGGACTCTTGAAACTGCAGTTGTTCCAAAAGGAGCTTTTATTGAAAGGCTTGTGATAAGAAGAGGTCTAGGCAAGAACTGAAGCTTCTCCCTTAAAACCAGCTATTTAAAGCAACGCTAACCAAACCCCTCCCGCACTACATCATTGCAGGGAAACAGAAACTTCAGATAGAGATCAACACAGTAATGCAGGAAACAGAAACTTAGTATACAGATCACTCCATTCCTCCCCCCTTCCTCCCACCAAAATGCCAGCGTCCCTGTAGAAATATCTGGGACCTGACAGAACTGTCAAGGACCGAACCTGGAGGAAAGCAAGGCCTGTGTGACTGAGTTACTAGCTATCAATGCAGATGGACTCACAGGCAATTGAACCCCATAAAAAGATACTACAGATCAATATATGGTTGGCTAATCACCTGAAGACAGGGCTGTTGCTTCACGCTGTCTGGCTTCTCCTGGTAAGCTGGACTGGAAAGAGTAACACAGGCATTCAAGGCTTGAAAAGCTTCTGCTAGCAGGTTTATTTTAGAAAGGTTAATAAACCATAACAAAAGAATTCCAGTGGCTGCCATGTATTAAATGTAAGCTATAGTTATAGCGAAATCCAACCTTCAGTCCTCTCTCTCTCTCTCTCTCTCTCTCTCTCTCTCTCTCTCTCTCTCTCTCTCTCCAGTCCATGTGAAGGGCTAGAAGCTCATTTCTTGATGGTGGAGAAGGAAGGATAGTTTTGATCTGTCTTTTGTTTTGGTAAAAGACGGATGCAGAATCAGGTTCTTTGTTGATGGGTTATGAGGTAGACCAGATCTGGGAACCAGGAAGAGTAGAAGTAAGCATTACAGAGAGAGGCTCCAGAATCTTGCTGGTGTTTTTTTTTTCTCTTTTCCATCTTACATTTTGCTGAGTCAAGGAGGAACCAGACTGAGTTTCTTCCAAATATTGTCTCCTGTCCCAGGGCTTAAGCAGCACTTTTGCCCTTTGCTGTTATCTGACAGCTTCTGAATATTTTGCCCCAAAGCTATCTTCATAACTCTTCAGCCTGTGACTGTCTTAGATTTGGCTTTCACACTCTGTAACTATGTTCCCACAAATATAACAGAATAACAGCATTGCAAGGGACATTAGAGGTCTTCTAGTACAGCCCCCTGCTCAGGCAGGAAACACTATACCAATTCAGCCAAATGGTTGTCCAGTCTCTTCTTAAAAACTTCCAGTGTTGGAGCATCCATCACTTCTGGAGGCAAGTTGTTCCACTGATCAATTGTTCTCTCAATTTCTCTTTATTTCTAGGCTGCTTCTCTCCTGATTAGTTTCCATCCATTGTTTCTTGTCCAGCCTTCCAAGTGCTTTGGAGAATTGGTTGACCTCCTTTTTTTTGTGGCAGCCCCTTAGATATTGGAACATTGCTATCATCTCACCCTTACTCCTTCTTTTCATTAAACTAGACATACCCAATTCCAGAAACTGTTCTTTATGTTTTAGCCTCCAGTCCCCTCATTATCTTTGTTGCTCTTCTCTACTCTTTCCAGAATCTCAACATCTTTTTTATATTATGATGGCCAAAACTGGATGCAGTATTTAAAGTGTGGTCTTACAAAGGCATTATAAAGTGATATAGATGCTTCATGTGGTCTTGATTCTATCCTTCTGTTATTGCATTGGCTTTTTTGGGAGCTGCAGTATTTAATAGCAATAGCACTTGGGCTTATATACTACTTTACAGTGCTTTACAGCTCTCTCTAAGCAGTTTACAGAGTCAGCCTATTGCCCCCAACAATCTGGGTCCTCATTTTACCCACTTCAGAAGGATGGAAGGCTGAGTCAACCCTGAGCCTTGTGAGATTTGAACTGCCAAATTGCAGGCAGACGGCAGTCGGCAGAAGTAGCCTGCCGTACAGTACTCTAACCACTGCGTCACCATGGCTCTTATATACTTATACTTAATATATATACCTAAGTATATATTATAGCACTTAATATATACTTAACTTTATCTGTTCTCATCATTTACGAATTAATAACCTGCAAACCACATGATGTATTACTTTTGAATCTTTTTTGTATATAGTCCTCCACTTATGATCACAATCGGGACCAAAATTCCTGTTGCTAAGCAAGTTGGTTGTTAAGTGAGTTGCATCCAATTTTATGACTTTTTTTGCCATCATTAAATGAATCACTGCAGTTGTTAAATGAATCATGTGGTAGTTAAGTGAATCTGGCTTGCCTCCTTCACTTTGCTTGTTGGAAACTGGCTGGAAAGGCTGCAAATAATGATCAAATGACACTACAGCCATTGTAAACACATTGCCAGTTGCCAAATCCCCAAATTTTTATTTGTGACTGTGGAGATGCTGCAATGGTTTTAAGTGCAAGAAACAATAGTAAATCACTTTTTTTTTCTGTACCACTGTAATCTGTACAGTTGCTAAATGAATGGTTGTAAGGCAAGGACTATCCCAAAGCATCTGAAAGCGAGACAGGATACAATCAAGGAGATTAATTAGAAGTAAGGAGAAATTTCCTCACACTTAGAATAATCAATCAGTGGAAGGACTTGCCTCCAGAAGTTGTGGGTTTTTAAGAAGAGGTTGGACAACCATTTATCTGAAATGGTACAGGGTCTGCTGCTTGATCAGGGGGTTAGAGTAGAAGACCTCTAAGGTCCCTCCCAACTCTGTTATTCTGTTATTCCAGGGGTCCCCAACCCCTGTGCTGCAGATCAGCACCAGCATGCCAGAAACTGGGTTGCCCAAGCAAGTGAAGTCCCATCTGCGCACGTGTGGGATGCAGGCAGAGTGTGAAACTACGCCTCCTCTGTTCCACAAAATAATCTCTCCCCACAGAACCAGTCCCTGGCCCTCAAAGAGTTGGGGGCCGCTGTGCGATTCTATTATTCTGTATGTGCTGATCCAAATGGCATAACAACTATCAGCAAACCATCCCAAAACCATGCTGAAAATCTCCAATTTTCTGCAAGAAATCAAATAAAACAGGAGTTTTCTCTTTTGAATAAATTCTGTTAAAAGTTTTAAAGAACATAAATCTAACACAAACTAATATAAAATGAAGAATAGGAGTCTTAATCCTCTAATAGGCTTAACATTGCTAATATAAAAACCAAAACAAAACCTACAGAAAAGGAGAAAATGACCTTAAAATTTCTCCCAGCCCCTCCAGTAATGTCATCACATCACCAGTTTGCTTCTTGTAGCCTTTGGACATTAAAACATTAATTAAAACTTGATTTCTTTGGCTGAAAAAACATTACCTTTTTCTGCTTATATATGCTCTTTAATCTCTATATATGCTATTTAATCTGTTTAATCTCTCCCAAAGCTCCAGCTGTGGTCAAAATCCCCTATCTCCCTTCAGCTGTTCAGCTAGTCATATTTTATATCCAGGAAGGGCCTTGGAAAAACCACTGAAGATAATCAGATTATTTTGTTCATAGAAAAAGAAACAAAGTGACTTTCCCAAACACATTCAAAATTCAGTATCTTTACAGTTATGAAGCTCCTTGTGCCTAGAGCAGTTTTCATCCATGGGCTTTACCAATAATTTGGTTAGACCTCTTCTGCACCTTTCTCCAAGCCACTCATAATTCTTTGCATTAGCTGAAAATCTCACCTTGCTTGCCCTTCCTGGCTCTCTGGTTGGCCCTGCATGCCCAGTGAAGACCTGAGGGCTTTATCCCTGTGACCTCACTGCCCAGCAAGGCATGATGATTGCAGAAACAGATAACTAACTCCCTGGGAAGATTTTGATTTGTCTGGGTGATGATGGACTGATTGTGAGGGTCACTCAGAGCTGAGGAAGGTCCTGTCAGCCACTGAACCCAACCCTTCTCCTCCCTGTTTTACCTAACTATATCTTCTCATCAAGCAAGTACTGAATAGAACCAAATGTCTGTGCAGGTTCTCAGTCATCCAGGTCATGATTGTCCCAAAGATGCTTTTTCAAAAGGCAACTGGACTGTTTTTCCTTGAAGATGTTTTGCTTCTCATCCAAGAAGCTTCTTCAGTTCTGTTCAGCAGAACCAAAGAAGCTTCTTGAATGAGAAATGAAACGTCTTCAAGGAAAAAGTCCAGATGCGCCTTTGGGATACTGAACACGACTAATAATGACCAGAACTTTTCAGAGGGTTATGAATCAGAACAACATTGTCTAATACCCCTTGGATTTTTATCAGTCTGTTCAATTACCCCCATACATCTTAAGATTAATTCAGTATCAGGATCTAGGGAGAGTGATGGCAGATCTATGATATGCGTATGACACAACATGACTTTCTGAGTGACATGCCAGCATATCCCAACACTGGCAACAACTATTCTTGAAAGCATGCTCCATCCTTTAGTGATTTTCAGAGGCTGGAGAGGCTGCCCAAGAATGGGGTGGACTCTCGTGCAGCCTCTGGAGCCTCTGAAAAATGAGAATCGGGTGTGTGTGTCAAGATTGAATTGCTTTGCTTCTTTCAAACCGTAGTGCTATTTAACTTGCCAATGAACCGAGGGGAGTGAAGGCTGGAGTGGAGTGCTGAGAAATTGTGCACAGATCGTGAGAGCTTGGAAACCATCAAGATCACCACTGCAGGTGCTTGAGAAGGAGGTGGACTGTTCCCGTAACAAAAGGAAAGTCTCATAATTGGACAATGTGATCACCCAGGGGTGGGGAGAAAGGGAAGCTATTGTTTAACTACGCAAGCATTTGCGCAGGAAAACCAGAGCTGGTTCTGATTTTTCAGTACCAAAAAGGTGTATCCAATCAAGTTTTACTTTTGAGAATTCAAAGCTTCTGAGAGTGCTTACTTATTTTGGGTTTGCTAGTTGGACAGTTGACATTGTGCTTTTGTGCAGTTTTTGGAGACTGCAGAGGCCATGGATGAGCATTCTCCAAAGCCCTTCAAGGATAATGGCCTGGTGATCATCCAGAACAGCCTTCAGTAGGCTGCAGGGACCTGCAGAGGACATTGCCAGAAAGTAAGCAGTGCCGCTGATCCTGGGGAGCACTGGGCAGTTGAGTAACTGCACCATTCCTCAAGGCTTGTGCACCTTAGGGAATGGCACAAGGCACCCTTTTTCAGTGGCAGTATTGGTGCTGGTTCTGAAGTAAGGATCGGGGTTCTATTTCAGGCTGAACCTTGGCGCTGCTGGAGAGTGTGCTGTTCAGGCTGGCCTAGATGCAGTGGTGCGTTGTGGTGGGGAGAGATAATTCTTTCTCTTTTGTTGGGGTGTGTATGTGTGTGCGTGGGTCATACCAGCCAAGTCAAGTTTTTCAAATTTTTGACACCAAAATTTGCCATCACTTTTCTACAATGTATAATAGCAAAATGATGCTTATTGGCCAAAGCTCCAGTCACAATGGGGGCTTTTCCCCAGCCTTAATTCTTCAGCAGATCAAATAGCAGAACTGCTGTGAGCTAACTGTACATCTCAGCATGCTGGAGAAATAGCATTCTTCCATGGACACTTGGCCCAGGTTTTATGTCCTTCCCCGTGGAGAAAGGAGACTCGCAAGTGTCAAAACTCAGCAACAGGTGACTAGCTGTTCACGACACCAGGGGAGCAGCTGTCACTCCATCTCAGCTTCCCATGGGCGTCCTGTGGCTCAACACACTGGAAGAAGCTTTTTTTGGTTGCTTAATAATTAAACCCTCCAGATTGGCTGAACGGCTGTAGCAAGAACCTTTTACCCGCAGAGCACAGTAAATATGGATTTAGAAACACTTTGTGCATGTCTGTGTGGTTAATGTGTGTGTATGAGATGATAACTAGCTAGATCTTTCTTGTAAGCACCTTACCTGCTCTGCAGTAAATTCAAAATCTTCCCTGCCTCATTTTGAGCTAGGAAGATACAAATACCCCCATACATTTTTTATTTTAAAAAATGTCGCTGGATCATAGCAAAGACCAAGTGAATACAGCCCTCTTTTTAGTCTACTCACCAACAAGAGTTGCATCTACAAAACTCTTCTTTTGGGCCCTTATGGAAATACCTTAAGCATATTACAGAATTATAGAATTGTGGAACTTGGAGTCCTGGAGTTAAAAGGCACGTTCCTGAGTTCATCCACCTGTTCAGAGAAGGAATCCAAAATGAAGCAGTCCTGACAGATGGCTGTTTTGTCTCTACTGGAAGACATCCAGTGAAGGGGAACCAAGCAGTTCTCTTGGTAATTGGTTCCACCGAGAAATTGGTTAGGAATTCTTATTTGAGCACTCAGTTGGTCTCGGGTCCCTAGTAGCTCAGAGTCATTATTCTGTCTCCTTCACTCTGGAACGACAAAAAACCGGTCCTGACTTTCTTCTGTGAGACTTTCTCACGGTCAAATGAATTCAGTTTCTCCAGTCTTTGTTTCTCTGATTTAATTTTCACCTCTCTGATCAACATGATGACCTTCTCTGACCCACCCTCAGGGGTGCTTGAACTGTTCTCAGGATTTATTCCTAGAACCAGACACAGGTTTCAAAGTGGAACAATTATACCTCATGATTTGAAAACCGCAAACTTCTCTCAGTGCTATTATTTTCTCTTTTTTTCTGCAGCCATTCTAGACCACACTAGCAGATGAAGCCCTTATCTGTCAAACATTATTGTCTCCAATTACAATCTGTGGGTCTGATAAGGATTAGAGCCACCATGGAGGCCACTGAGAGATAAAGAAAATGGACGAACATGTTCAAGTGAACCCCAAAACAATGAATCAATTGAAAAAAAGTCTATGAAGAGAGAGATATTTGAGTAGCAATAGAAATAGCACTTAGATTTATATACCACTTCACAGTGCTTTAAAGCCCTCTCTAAGCAGTTTACAAAGTCAGCCTATTGCTCCCAACAAGCTGAGTCCTCATTTTCCTGACCTCGGAAGGATGGGAGGCTGAGTCAACCTTGAGGGGATGAGGATTGAATTGCCAAAGTGCAGGCAGCCGGCAGTCAGCAGAAGTAGCCTGCAGTACTGCATTCTAAGCACTGAGCCACCACGGCTCATGAAAGTAGCGTGAAACCTATCCCAAATTAGTCCAAGGAGAACAGAGCAAATTCAGTTTAGTAACTATTTGTAAAAAGAGAAGAACAACAGAAAACCAAGGAGGTTGAATGGAGTAGAATATAGCTGGTCTTCAGCTTACCACCAGTTGCTAAGCAATTGTTTGAGATGACGTTGGATGTTATTTGTACGATGCAGGATTCCCACACTCAAGCTCTGGGTTCAAATGTTCCTCTGAAACATAATGTAATTTCTTTGGACCAGTCACTGTGTCTTGGGGTTTAATGTGGATCTGGATAGTGCCATGAATGCCTTTGCCTTTTAATTAACTTTTAACAAGCAACCTTGCCTTTTTTGAATTTTTCACTTTAATGCAATGTAAGGTAATGTTTTTATGTTTTTATTTTATTTTTACTATATGCTCAGATGTCCTCTGTGGTTCCAAAATGTGATAGTTAGATAAAGATAAATACAAAAATAAATTGTTTAAGAATCAAGGTGTGACTATTTCTGGAAAGCATGGTTGTTGTTTTTAAAAGGACGCCTTAGCACAACCTTGAAATGTAACAGTTATGATTTGGCTTCCCCACTGCATCTCTTTGAGGCAACTTTGGAATGCACGAATTAATGCTCCATTTTCAAAATGGTTCAAAATCAATGTGTCACAATAATATTTGTGCTGGAAATCTTTAAGGAAGGATGAAAGTTGTTTTAGAGGCTTTTTCATTGCCACTCCTATTTATGTCTACCCCAGCTTCCCTCCGCTCATGCCCTCCAGCTGCATCGATCCTGCTGGCTCTGAAATCTGGAAGCTGCAAGCAGGCTTGGCAAGCAGCATTTGGCAAAGAAGAAACGTATCTGAAAATGTGAGACTGAAATGTGAGCACCCACTTTTGATTTTTAAATCCTGTGGAGATTCCTTAGCAATTGATATCCCTGGAGGCAAATGCAGGAGGTCTTTATAGGGACCTTGCTTGCAGAGTTGAGTATACTGAGTTCTAATCTTCTGCCTGGCTTTACTCTGCTGTGCAGCCTTGCAAAATCTCTATAGCAACTGTGGAAGCTCCTTCTTCCACACGATGCACAGAAAAACTCTCGCTCTGGGAAGAGAAAGAAAGAGACAGGGAAGGAGGGAGGGAGAAATCTTTTTTCTGCTTAACATCCTGGGGAATAGGTTCCTTTGTCTGTGGCTCCAGAGGAGATAGTGCTGAATTTAAATAGCAGGGATTGAGATGGTCAGTTGCAACTGATCAGGGTTGGAAGTGGAGTTTCTGGATAGGAAGGATCATTTGTCTGGGTCAAACCTGACTAAATGTTATTAAAGAGGCATCTGAGTTAATCACCGGGAGGGAAACATGCTGATTTCAGAGCACAGGAGTCTTGTATTTGGTGATGGAGACTCAAGAAACCAAAGAGACATTCAATGATTGACATTCAATCAAGAGTGTGAAGTGGGTGGTTATGAACAATTCCTTCCTTCCTTCCTTCCTTCCTTCCTTCCTTCCTTCCTTCCTTCCTTCCTTCCTTCCTTCCTTCCTTCCTT
>JANHFL010005216.1:40804-52417 GCA_032468155.1 Oxyrhabdium leporinum
CAGGAGTGGGATTTGGGAGTTCGGTGAACCATGCAGAATCTTTGCTAAGGGTCTGCCTGAACCCCTGCAAACCCCCAGCAGCCCACCCCTGTTCCAGACCAATCTTCTGCTCAGGAATCTGAAAACAAAGATCTCACAGAGAGCTATTTAGTATCCTCCTGAATATGTGCAGTGAAGTATGACCCTATGACCTTGTTCAGCTGGATTACATTGTCAAACTGCTCTTCTAGTTGGGGAGTTTTTCTAGCATTCATCCATTGTTTTTTATTCTGTACTCACAGTAACTGCCAGACCCAAAGAACCAAGAACGACATGTGGAGTTACTTCTGAGTAGTTCCTTTATTGTTATTGACTTATAGACAGAATCCTGCCAGATTAAAGTAATTAACTGCAATAACTATAATATACTTTGTGAATTGCTAGGAAGGTCCTGGCCTTGCTCTTTTCTTGCTCACCAGACATTCCAAGCTCCACTGTCTCTTTGCTCCCTATATGACTCTGTACTACATTCCCCCACAGAAACAGGGAGCAGATCTTGTCTTCTTGTGCCTCTCTTCTGGTCCTTCAAAATTGCTTAGTTTCTGTCCCCTATCTTCTGTTCTCAAGGCTAAATGAGTCCCATAATTCCATTTTTCTTGATATAACTTCTTAGCCCCCTTCCCCTTCCCACCATCAATCAAGTTCTTGTCCTTCTCCTAATTTCTTTATTGAAATGTAGGCATTGGAAATGGACAGACTATTGAAATGCACTCTAAACAAGGAGGTAGATAATGGAACTATTATTTCACACAATTTGTAAGCTTTATTTCTAAGGATCCAGCCTAATATGCTATTTGTTCTTCTTTTTTTTAACAGCCGTGGTGTCACACTGCTACCTCATATTCAGGTTGTGATCAGTGACAGTTCCAGTTCATTTTCACAATTACTACGACCAAGACAAATTTCCAATATACTGCACATCTTGTGCAATGGTTTCTTGTAATTTCCTGAGGGGAGATAAATATCTCAACCTCGGCAACTTTAAGATGTGTGGACTTCAACTTCCAGAATTCCCCAATCAGCATGTTTTCTTGAGGAATTCTGGGAGTTGAAGTCCAAACATCTTAAAATTGCTAAAGTTGAGAATCAATGCTCTAACTTAAGAAAACAATTTAGAATTTTATTTCTGCTTACTAAATTATCAGCTATCCCACTCGGTTTATGTCATTCGCACATCTGATAAGAATTCTTTCCAGCTCTTCCCTCTGCTTCTAAATCATTAATGAACATGATGATGAGCCCCAGCCTAAAATTAAGCCTTGGGGTGTCCAATCTAACATTTCCCCCAGAATGATAAAGATTAAAAAAGAAAAAAACAGGAACCAAACACATTTAGAGAAGAAAGAAGTTTGACAAAACCAGCCCTAAGCCCCCTCATGCCTTTCTCTTGTTTTATGAATGAGACCATCATCCCTGCCTAAGAAATCAGTTAATCTTATCAATATTCTCGGATCTTCCCTCCAAAACCCCTCCAGATGGTGTATTCACAAAGGACTTTCTGAGTTCACCTTGAAATTCACATTAGATAAAAGAGACTGGCAGTCAGAGCCAGAATGTGAAGATCTCATGCAAATTTTAAAGCTCTTTATCCAAGGTGCATAAAAATCAAGCATAACTATGAAGATCAATGAGGGGATGGATGGTGGGAAGGAGAGAGGAAGAGAAAGAGAGAAAGAAGCCCAAATCCTCAGCTACATTGTTTGATTAGGATCAAACAAAATACTGCACTAAATAGTAATTCTTAACCTTGGCAATGTTAAGAAGGGTGGACTTCAACTCTCAGAATTCTGGCTGGCGAATTCTGGGAGTTGAAGTCCACCCATGTTAACTCTGCTAAGCTTGAGACACATATCATTAGAGAGTCTGCAGTTTCTTCTTTAGGCAGGATGCTCTCAGAAAATGTCTTCCCTTACTTTGTGGGAATATATTTCTAGAATCTGGGTGAAGGATTCTTGGAAACTTACATTTGCAACCTTTTTTGTTTTATTTGTAATTGTTCCTAAAAGGGGGTGTATCAGACTGTGGATTCTGGGTAAATTTTAAATGTCTTTTTTTTGGTATACTAAAAAGCCTTTCTTTGTTCTATTTCTTACAAGTCAATCTCCTTCTCCAGTAATACCAAGTTGATTTGCTCCCTGGGGTCATAGCCTTCCCTCAATTGGAGAACCCCATATTTGAACCTGAGAAGAGTCATCATCACCACTAAACTACGATATCTTTGTGTAAGTAACTTGCAAGTCATTCCTGAAGTGTGAACTTCTGATGAAATTCGGGGATCTGCTCTCCAGGTCAAAAGCTGAAAGGATTTGGGGCCTGATAGCTTATGGATCAATGTCTCTGATGTAGCTTTGGTAGGACACTATATAGAGCAACGTTAAGCTTCCTTCTTCTTTTTCTGAAGTTGCTTTCTCTGGGCTGTGTGCTAAGGGGGCTTTGGAGTCCTCTCCCAGTGGTGGTCTCCTGACTTGCAGCTAAGAATTGCCCAGTTGTGTATGTGCTTGAGTCTGTGCCTATTTGACTTGTGCTTTGTCAGTCTATGCATACTGCCCCTGAGTGGAGGCAGAGGCCTTTTTAATCACTTGCGCTTCACAAAAAGAGTGGGGATAGGAGGTGATCAGTGGAATGAGAGCTCCTTTTGAAAGTCACAAGCACTGGGTCTTGGCAAGGGAATTAATAAAGTTGTTGAATTATGGATGGACTTTGAGAAAGTAAACACGCCCAAAGCCAGCTGAGATTGGCAATGCAATATGGTGTTCCAGTGCTTTGGCCTCTCTTTCATTTGGCATGTTCCACTGTCTTCCATTCATAGTAAGCTCCCGGTAGGTTAGCAAGGCAGCTCAGAGCATCAGGGGGAGCAGAGGATAGTGCCAGTGTTCACATAGAAATAATTTGAAACTGCAAGTGCACTTCTGCTTTCTTGATTCAGCCCACATCCAAAAATCAAAGAGAGGGAGAGAGAAGAGTCTTGTTTATTCATATTTTGTGATGGAGTATGCAACTGGAAAAGTGTGTGTGTGTGTGTGTGTGTGTGTGTGTGTGTGTGGTATCAAAGCAAAAG
Source organism: Oxyrhabdium leporinum (assembly GCA_032468155.1). Classification (NCBI taxonomy): domain Eukaryota; kingdom Metazoa; phylum Chordata; class Lepidosauria; order Squamata; family Cyclocoridae; genus Oxyrhabdium; species Oxyrhabdium leporinum. The sequence continues at coordinate 43,902 of JANHFL010005216.1, forward strand.
TACTATGTTTTCCCAAGGAGGAGGCAGCATATTCCAAAGAGGGTCCTAAGACAAGAGGATGTGTGGTCCTCCTGATGGATGGGAAAGAGAGGAAGAGGTTCAGTTAGCCACACCCTAGAATCTCCCAGGGCCTATCTAGTAGGTTAGAAGCTGATAGCTTTAGTCTGGCACGATTCTGTCTATTAGGTGTAAGTAAATGAGCACAGTTACCGGTAGTAAATAAGTAAATGATGGACTCATTTAAACGTAATCATATCTTTGGCCTTTGGTCTTGACATATTTGGACAACATTAAAGGTCCTTCCCCCTTCTTTAATTGCAAGAGAGAGAAAAGCAGGAGCATTTGCAGTGAGTTGGGGGTGAAAACATTTCAACATCTCAGCCATAAGGGTGCAATCAAAGCCCTGGATTCTTTTTATATAAAGAGTGCAGGTCTTCAGTTACACAGTTGTGGCTGCTGTCTTGATTTTTTTTTCACCCTGCCCCCTTTCTGGGTGTTCCTGTGAAAAGGCATGTCTGCAGTTATCCTGGCTCTCTTCCCATTCTGGTCTTTGACAGATATTCCCACTGCTTGGCCCATTCCAGAAGGCAATTCTGATAAAACAAGGAGAGATCATTTAGCTTCTAGCCCTTAAGTGTGTGAACTCACTGAATGATATTAACACCATCCTTTTCAATGGTTACCTTATCGGCTTGTTTTGAAGATGCATGGACAGCACTGCAGCCAATTTGTGTCATGAAAAGTGTGCCAGAATTACTTAACTGAACCTTTCTGACCCTAGGAAGCCATTGCTGACACATGGGTTTTGACCAAATGACACTATAGATCTTCTTAAATACATTCCAGTTCCATTTTCAGCTTCTGAGCTTGTGGGTTTCTCTCTTTTGTTCCAGCTACATCTGGATATGTAGGCAGACAAACGTTTTCCCCAAGATCCTGGGTAGTTGCTGAATACTACCAAGTCTGCCCATTTTGTGCCCCAAATTAGCAAACAACTCCACTTGAGGTTTCCAACCAAAATCTGTTCTAACCCTCCTTGGTGAAGTCAGGGATTGGTTGAACCTTGCTAGTTAAAGTGGAGAAGGAATATACACTGACTGCGTTGGAAAACGATTGTGGGTTATTTCTAGTTTAGTTGCACCAAGCACACTCCTGGATAATTCCCAGATCCAGATCAAAGCAAGCCTATACCACTCAGTGGAGCTGGCAAAAAGTCTAGCTTGATGTTCATTTATTAAACATCAGCCAATACCAAAACCAGTTAACTGGCAAAAGGGGACAAAAGGCAGGGAAAAGCAAGGAGAGTGTAAAATATGAATAACAGGCAAGAATGTACATTATCTGTCCTTGCATATTTATCAAAAGAGACAGAACTTTATAAAGCTACTTGGAAGAGTTGTATGTGTAATTAATACTGGCAATCCCAAAGGGAGCAACCTTTGCTTATTTGTTTTTTTTATAATTCTTTTATGTATATTACGACAGCAGAATAGAGATGGAAAGCAGGACACCAGGTGATCCTTCTCTTCTGCACTATGAAGGAGACTGTTTGCTGGACAGGGGTAATGGAGCTTACGGGCTGTTTATCAGTCCCGCTTTCAACAGGAGTTAACATGTAATAGGCAGAAGGAACTTGTAACAAGAGGAAGAGACACAATCAATGCAATAGTCAAATAAAAGAAATCTGAGTCCCAGGCAAAAATATAGTTTGAAAAGGGACCTCAGACAAGCCTCTCCCTAGTTTTTATGAAGATGGAAGGAGGGAAAGCGATGTGAATTTAGACTGTGTTACTAGAAACTTTACAAGTCAGTGTCACGGCTTGCTTCGCAAACCCAGCTCACAGCCGGACAAGAAACAACAGGGGCAGGTTATGGGTCGGAGTGCAAGGGAGGTGGTAATGGAATGCAAGAGCACAGACTCTGCAGAGACACATACCAGCATTCCAAGTTTACCAGCTGGGAAAGTTCACCAGAGTCTGTTCCCCAAACAAACTGAACATAATTGATTGGATGGAGTAAAGTGACAATCGGAGGGTCAGGGGAAAAAGGGGAGCTTTTAACTCTGCTGTTTGCACATAAAACCATTAGAAATGGCTTCACTACTTCTGTATCCATATCTGCAGAATAAATTATACTCTTGGAAACAAAGAATGAGCCAGGAGTTTTTATTTGCTGCATGCACTGAGTGTGATGATTGACAGCCAGTTTGGTGTATTAGTTAAAGTGCTGAACAAGAAGGCTGTATTCTAGCTCCACTTTTGACAAGAAAGCTGTCTGGGTAACTTTAGGCCATTTACCAAAAGACAGTGAGTTCTAGCCCTGCCTTAGGCATAAAACTGGCTGGTTGACTTGGGCCAATTACTAGAAGGCTGTGAGTTCTAGTCCTGCCTTAGATATGAAAGGCAGCTGGGTGACTTTCAGCCAATCATTCTCTTTCAGCCCAACCCACCTCACAGGGTGCTGGTTGTGGGGAAAATAGGAGGAGGAAGGAATATGGTGTTCACTGTAGTATGTTTACTGTCTTGAGCTTTTTATAAAAAAACAACAAGGATGGACTATAAATGAATTAATAATAAAAACAGTTTTAGCTTACATGTCTTTGATTTCTAAGTTTGGTCTGCCTTGGAGGGTTGACATCAGGAGAGTGATGGGGACTGAGCATTTCAGTAGAGAAGGAAGTCAGATAGAGTTGAACTGGATGGGATGAATTCCATTCATTCAGAGCAACTCTTTTTAGTCATCTCCTTTCAAGGATTTCTTTCTGTCTTCTTCAATTATTCAGACCACAGTCCTGGCATGTTCGGATTCTGGGTTTCTGGAAGAGCTAGAAAACCACTGCTCCATAGCTCATCTTTTCTCTTCCTTCCTAAGAATTTCCTCTTCCATGTTGTTCTTTGTGATTACAGTTTCCAGGTACATTTTCTTCTGCTATTCTGCTTTGGTGAGAAAAGATGGCACAAAAGGGTTCTTTCTATAGCAACAGACAAGTCCCATTACATTTTAACTGAAATCCCAAATTAAGACTACAGATTTGTCAGGATGGAGCTGTCAGTTCCTTGGTGAAATTACATCTCATCTTGCAAAGAGAAATGAATTTGTTCTTCTGATTGTCCCACAGCCTGATGAAGAATCTTCAAGACCCTTGCAAAGTGGGGATTGCAATGCCAGGATGAAATTAAAGCAACAGAGGATTCTGAAGAGGGATATTTACATCTGGATTAACTGTGCATTTGTTTGCAATTTAACAGAGGAATAATAAATACAGAACAGAAAAACCATCTCTATCCAAAGAAACATTAAAAAGAATGCACAATGGACAGGAATTGTGGTGGAATCATTGGCTAAAGGGGAAGGGAGAGTTAAGAGGTTTGGCAGTATGGAGTTGCCCTGCAGGAGGAAACATCATAAACCAGTCTAGTGAAGCCTTATCTCCTGATTCCCAAGGGAATGTAGTCAGTCTGTAGCCAGTTTGTTGAGATTCTTGTATTATCAAGATCAACAATAAAGATACTACTTTGGCCCATTGACAAAGTTGATCTGGTTCTTTGCATCTGACATGAATAAAGGAAGGGTTGGTGAAAGGAAGCAAGGCTCTCCAGATCTGATTGGATTATTTGGAGGTTGGAGAACAGGCTATGGGCATTTGGATGCCCAAGTTTTGCTGTGGAGGGCTTGGCCAATCAGAAATGAGAAGGAGCTACAGTAGGGCTACTTAACCTGGCTGGCAAATGGTGGGATGACCTTCTGGATTTTGCAGGTTAAGTGTGGTGACCACAGAAACATCTCTTCTTTGTTCTGGAGCGGTATGTATGATAGCTGGTGTGTTAATATTCATTCATCTGCACAATATGAGTTTCTCAAGCAAAGAGATGGAACTGCTTCCTTGGAGAGCATAATTGTGTGTGGGGGGGGGGACTCAGAAAAAAAACATGTTTAAATGGGAGTTTGATCACTTGTAGCTACTAGCTATTTGCATCTCAACAGATGAGGTCAGTCAGTGTGTTGAAGTGGGTCATGTAGCAGGATTCATTCTTCCCCTGACTATTCTCAATGTATAAAATCCTGATCTTCGAGGTCTAAATAAAAGTTCAGCATTTATCAAGGTATAAAAACTGTTTTCCTTAGTATGAGAAATATGGAATGACTATATTTTCTCTGTCTAAACTAAACTTCACTAAACAACACTAAACACCTAAACCAGGGGTCCTCAAAGCCCAGGACAAGGCCCAGTACTGGCCCGTGGCATTTGGAACCGGGCCGTGCAAGCGATGGTGAGTGCGTGCACAGCTCCATTTGCACGAGCGGTGGGCACTCGCACAAATGGAACTTCATATGCATATGTGAGTGCACGCTGCATGCATGAATACACACACCTGCCCCTGCCAGTCTGCAAAGCTGGCAGGATTAGGGACCAGTGAGATCAAGCAGAAAGCTGATTCTTGATGTTTTACATGTGTGAGTTATATGCACCTTCTCTCTTTCTCAGGAAAATAAATGCGTTATTTCTCCATCCTTATTGCAGCCACAGAGTGTTGCTCAGTGGCCCTGTTTGGGACCACCTGGTTCTTCCTGAGACAGGAGGGCTCAGGTGATCATCTTCAAGGCCATGCAGAGGAATCTGTGAAATACCTGATGGACAAACTCACTCGGATTATTCCAGTTGGAACGCACACATGGTGCAGATCTATTACAGATGCCTGGGGAAAGGTCTTGTCTGGTTAATTGTGAACAGTGTGATCCTCTTGGATCTGATGGTGTGGACAGAGTCCTTGATGCTGTCAGTACAACCACCTGTCAATTAGATGCACCTGAACACAACTCTTATACTGACGACTTCAAAAAAAAGGAGCAAAATATGCTGCACAATTAAAAACTAGTAATTTGGATGCTCTAAGAATTACAATAATGACATAAGATAACAGAAAGGAGTTGTTGAAGAGGTTATGGATAACAACAGGTAGCTCCTCCCTGTGGACAGATGTGTGTGTGTGTGTGTGTGTGTGTGTGTGTGTGTGTGAATGTCATGGATATATAAAAGATTGATGAAGTGAAGGTATCTCCAAATTCTTAAGTGCTCATTTATATATTTTTATGATTGATATTCTATTTTTTCTGCCTATAGGCACTAAGGCAGCTAACAATTCTGAAAAAGAAAGAAAGAAAGGATACAGATGACGCCAGGATATAAAGCCAGAGGAGATTGATTTATTCATGGATAGTGCACAACAAGAGTGAACAACCTTTGGTGAGGAGCAGCTGCTTTTCCTGTCTGTTTTAACATCCTATTTGTGTTGCTATTGTTGACTGTGCTGGCATTTTAAATACCTCCTATATTATTTAAAGATTTCAAAATGGGCTGCAGGTATATTTAATATAATTGGTCCTTCTTGGCACATTGTCATTTGGAGGACGAACAGCAAAAGCTTAATTAACTTCTTTTGGAGTGAAAACTCTTTAATGTTGTCTGCAATCAGAGAATGATGAGCTTTGGAGATGGGAGGTGAGGAGGATCAGGCGAAAAGTGTATCTTCTACATTGTCTGAAGATGCACATAAAAGGTTCCCTGGTCATGGAAGACTACATTATTCTAGGAGGCGCTTCACTCTGGGGGAAATCAAAGTATCATTTTCATAACAGTTTCTGCATCCAGCTGTGGACTGCGTTTGCTGGTAAAGCTGAAGTTTGAAAAAAAGGATAAAGTTGTGCAGACCAACCTCAATCAGAATCATTAATTTTGATTCAGGAATTCAAGCCAATTCTGAAAATCAAGTTGATTCAATATTTCCATTCAGAGCACTAAATAGGATTGATTCAATTTTCTAGACCAATGTGCATAACTGATTGTCAAATTAACTCAGGAGCCCTTGCTTAAATCAACAATTCGATTTGATTTCCCCAATTTAACTCAGCAAACTGATTCCATTTGGAGATTCAACTGAAACCATTTCACGTTGAAGCTCTCCAATTAAACTGTGAATGCTTCCAAAGGAGAATTGCTGAGCTCGGATATGCTGGCACCCCTTCTCATTCTCTTCCCCAGATTCTATTTAACAGCGAATATCTTTGACCAGAGTTGGTCATTGTTTATAAACTTTCTTGCACTAAGGTCAACATCCCTCCATGGTGTAGGACCAATTCGTGTCTTTATTTGTTGGTTTGTTTATTCAATATATTATTTTATAGTAATGAAACATACTAAACATGGTTATATTGTATTGTTAAATGCTAGACATATTTCTATGCCACTGCAATTAAGACAACTCTTGGAAGTTCACAGAGAAAACAACAACTCAAAAATAAAAACTTAAGGACACTACAACCATACTGTCAGACCTGCCCCAGTCCGATCTCCTAGGGAAGACTCTATTTGGTTGAAGTGAAAAGGCACTTTTACTAAGAGATGCTGATTGCAGTAAAGTCAAGTTGAATCTAAAATTCCTGCATACAAATCCAGAACTAAACCCCTGGTTTCCCGTAGCTGTCCTCCCCATAGTCCACCTGTGTGTAGACAATCCAGCATCACCAAGATTTTTTGGAAAATGCTGAGGTATTTGGGCTGGTGAAATTCCCACTCTCAGGGCAAACTACCTTGAAGATGCCAATGTGTCAACCCGAACTGGATTCCAAAGTACTCTCTTCTTCCTCAACTGTCATTCCCCCCTCCCAATTTCCTATCATAAAGATATAGAGCTTTATTGTCCATTTGTTCCCCTTCTCTTCCCCGATTGATGACAGAACACCAGCAAGGCACCAAGCCAAGATGGTGGATCTGACACATACAGTCTAAGAAGATGACTATGTTATCAAATGGAACCAAACTAACAAAACCAAGCCAAGCAAATGGAATGAAACAGAACCAAAGCAAAATGAATGGAATCAAATCAATCAGAACCAGACCAAATAGAACCAGACTAAACAGAACCAAATCAAATGGAATCAAATCAAACAAAACCAACTGAACCCAATCCAAACCAAAGCAAACCAAATGGAACCAAACAGAACCAAACGGAACCAAACAGAACCAAATGGAACGAAAGATGATCAAACAATCCAAATGAAATGGAAGCCAATCCAATCCAAGCCAAACCAAGCCAATGCTCTAAAATAGCTTGGTCTTCAACAGCTTGCCAAAGCCAATGAATAGAGAGCGGCCCTCACAAATGAAGGAAATATGTCCCATATTTCCAGGATAATGTTGCAAGATCCAATCTGGATTGGTCACCAGGATTAGAAAACTACCCATCCTCTACAGGAAAGCTACTGCACAATATCAGAGCTGCAAGAGAAAAGCAATGCCTCCTCACCTTGGTCCTCAAATGTCCACAAGGTTGGAGTTTGCACCACACTTTCTTTCTGATAGAGCTAATTATTTGGTCTGAAACTGGCTAAAGAAGGTGGTCCTGAAGTGCCAAGCCATGAAAGATTTTACATATTAAAACAAGCACCTGAAATTGGATCCAAGGGCCACTCGTGCTGAGTCTGCGAAGCCAGCATATGACCTCTCAAGATCAGGAGCTCAAAAGTATGTGGACCTCTGCATTCTGAACCAATGGCAGTGTCTAAAAATTAAGCCCCAAGTAGAATGCATTGCAGCCCTGTAGCTGGGTGGGCATGAATTACTCTACTATTGACTTATCACATGCTTTGCCAACTATGACTCCTGTCCATTCCACTTCATACCTAACTTCCCCTGGTAGTCAAGATGGAGGAAAAAAGTAGGCATACAAAAAGACTATCCTACCGGTGTAGGGTATGAATCAAGAGAGAGCCTGGAGATCATGAGAGATGGAAAGCCATTTTGGAACTTCTCAATTTCTTATCTGCTCTGGTGGCATCCTTGGTATTCCCTCAGCTTGGTTATTTTCTTGAAGACATTTCTTATCATCTGCTGTGATGCATGTATATACATAGACAGTGATATCCACTCCTGTATGCATATTTTCAATGATATGTGCTTTCTGACCCTACCAATGCACTGAGGTTTTGAAAATAATGTCCTTGAATATATTGCATTTCTATAACTTTTAAAACATCATATCCATTCCTTGTTTGGTGGCATTTTTAAAATGGTGGAACTGAACTACAGGTTTTGGGGAATTCGACATTTAGAACGAGAGCTCAGTTTTAGTCTATATTACTTTCAGGAATATGAAATTTCATTAAATTCATACAGAAATGGGAAACATGTCCTTCTCTTCCAGGGCTAATTGTCATTGCAGACTGGACACCATGACTGAAAAAGGGACAGACAGATATTTTCTCCACATGAAAGCTGGGGAGAAGCTACCTCCCCCATAGTTTGAAAAACAAAAGTATATCTTGAAAAGAAATAGCAGGATTTTGGAATCGATTCATTGATCCACTTTCCATCTATCCATCCATCCTCTCACATCCTCCCATCCATCCATCCTTTCACAACTACCTACCTACCTCTGTTCATCCATTATCTATCTATCTATCTATCTATCTATCTATCTATCTATCTATCTATCTATCTATCTATCTATCTATCTATC
>JANHFL010005219.1:5317-16108 GCA_032468155.1 Oxyrhabdium leporinum
TCTGCAAACTCCACTCTCTTCTAGCACTGATGATGTTACCGAGTTTGGGTCATGAAACGTTTGCAAGAAAACAACCAAGCTCAGAGAGCACCAAGGACCCCTCCTTACAACCCTTGAGCGGAAAATATTTTTCTTGATCGCTTTCTTTGATCCCAAGTTGGGATGGCTTAAATTTCCGCTTGGTAACCTAAAGATTTCTGAATGAAACCTACACTAGTTGTCATGGTTTCGTTTGGCTTGGCTGATAGGGAAGAAATGATCACCTGGGAGAAATATTTTTATTTACTGGTATATATCAAGCTTGTTTGTTGCCAACATCTGCCTGGTTATAAACTCTTACAAGCAGGGACTTCAAAGGCTTAATCTTAACTAACAAGGGTAACCCAGCCAACGAGTGTTTATAGGTTCTTCATGTTTCTGCATCCTTCAACAGCCAGGAACAAAAGGATGTCCCTCAGGTCTCCTGCATTGAATCTCCGAGAATTAACTACAATACTGTTCTCAGAGCAGGTGGCATTGAAGACAACCCCCTGGCCTTGGATGATAAAAGTTCATAATTGGTGTCGGAGTTGATTTCATCTGCTGGGTTGAAGTGCTTTCAAGTTTTTCAGCCGGTTCTTTTCCAGAGGGCTGTTTGCAAATTCAGCTCGGAAATTCAATTCGATTGAATCTCTGAACTGGTTCTCTCTCAACCAGATCAGAAAGCCAAACTGGACCATCGGATCAGATATCTACTTTTTGCCTTTTTGCCTGACTGATTTGGGTAATCAAAAGCAATCCAACCCAACTGGATTCTTCTAAGAGAAGAGCAACCAAGATGATTAGGGGACTGGAGGCTAAAACATACGATGAACGGTTGCAGGAACTGGGCCTGGCTAGTCCAGTGAAGAGAAGGACCAGGGGAGACAGGAGAGCCATCTTCCAATATTTGAGGGGCTGCCACAGAGAGGAGAAGGGGGTCAAGCTATTTTCCAAAGCTTCTGAAGGCCAGACAAGGAATAATGGATGGAAACTGAACAAGGAGAGATTCGACCTGGAAATAAGGAGAAATTCTCTGACAGTGAGAACAATCAACCCATGGAACAGAAGTTGCCTTCGGAAGTTGTGGGAGCTTCATCAGACTTTCAAGAAGAGATTGGACTGCCATTTGTCAGAAATGGTGTAGGGTCTCCTGCTTGGGCAGGGGGTTGGCCTAGATGACCTACAAGGTCCCTTCCCACTCTGTTATTCTGTTCTTATCTGAGACCAAACAGCCGAGCTCTGATAGAAGGCAAGAACTCCCTCTCTCAGCGACAGCATCGTTGAAACAGATCTATGCAGACAAGAGAGCGCAAGGCCGTCTCGCTTCTCATTTTCATTATGATCTGTGGCAGTGCATAGATTTATGCCCTATTATTGTTTGCACCCATCGCTATATTTGTCGAGATAAAGAGCCATTGAGAAAAGCTGCATCACCAAATGCACAAGTCACATTATCTCAGGATTGCCGTGCCGTTCCCTCAAATCGTAAGAGTTTTCTTGCTCCTTTTGGGATGGCTCCTTTTTTTGTACCTTTCTCCTAAAGCTCTGGAGGGGTGGGGGGTGGGAAGCAGTTACTCCCTTTGTAGACCTATTTACCCACGGAGTAATTCAGGAGGAGGCCAGTGGGTTCAGACCACCCCAAATGATGAAGGAGTGGGGACACCAACCCCCCAACCCCCCATTGTGGTTCGCTGATCCATGCCAGGTTCAGTCCCAGCCCTTCCTTCTGTTGACAAACCAGAAGAGAAAAACAGCAGGAGATGAATCGAGAGTAGTTTATTGTAAGTGACAAAAGGGATATTAATTTCTGCAAGACTCATTACCGAAACATGAATCACAGCAAACCCCTTTTGGGCCTCTCCGGTGCCAATGTCGTGTCTTACAAATTCTGCCCTACATTTGCATTCATACGTCTCCCCTTAGCCCGACACTTTGCAACCTGAATCGCTTGTCGCGGGCAAAATGCGGAACGATGGGCCGAGTTTTAGACAAAGGAGCAAAGGAAAGCCGAGCTCCAGATGTGATGCTTTCAGAGCTTTGCCGTCAATGCTGGTCCAAGGTTAGTCATTCCACAGCTTTGGAATCCTCTAAAGAACGGCTGGTTGCAGGAACTGGGGATGTCTAGTTTGATGAAAAGGAGGAGTAGGAGATGACATGATCCCAATATCTCGGGGGCTGCCCCAAAGAAGAAGGAGTCAATTTATTCTTCATAGCACCAGAAGGCACCAGAAGAAGCAACGGATGGAAACCATTCAAGGAGACAATCAACCTAGAAGTAAGGAGAAATGTCCCCATGGTTAGAAGAATTAACCAGCGAAACGACTTGCCTCTAGAAGTTTGTGGGTGCTCCATCACTGGAGGTTTTTAAGAAGAGAGTGGACAATGCATTTGTTTGAAATGGTGTAGGATTTCCTGCCTAAGCAGGGGTTGGACTAGAAACCTCCAAGTGTCAGGGTTCCATCAAGGTTCTGCTCGTCCATTCAGCACTCAGACACGGAGATATCCAAGTAAGAATGTATTAGATGTTGGTGCATCTGGGAAAAAACTGAATCTGAAGTCCCAAGTTTTTCCCCACCCAAAAGAAAATCAAAGGTCCACCTGCCAGCCACCACCAAAGGTCACATTCCTTAATCCTCTTTCGATTCCAACTTCCTCTCTCCTCCTAGCACTCCTTTTCCAGGTGTTGGTCGATTTGTCCTTGACTCTCTCAAAAGGAATTTGGTTTTCTCTACTAACCCCTCTTAACTGCATGAGAATCAACCCGCTCCCTACTTCCCATGTGCTATGATGTGGCAGCCGCACAAGCCTAGCAATTATGGCTTCCAAGGCTGACACCAAGATCCGTTCCAATTTTGTTATTTTGCTAGTCTGCTTTACTCAAAATTCTGTTTTGTGTTGTTGTTTTTTTGGGGGGGTGGGAATTGGAGCCTCAGGATTCTCACTGTATTTCTCAGCTCTTGCTCAAGGAACAGGTGGCAACCTTGGATAGGTAAGCCATTGCACACCTGTTGTGTTGTACAGCAATGTTCCTGATTGGCGAGGACCTGCTCTTGAATATACTTGAATGAGATCGATCTCATTCAAAATGGAGGAAAAAAAACACAGTTTTGTCCTATGCCATGGTAGAGACGCTTATACCAAGTTTGTAAGTGAATAAGAGGAGGAGCAAGCGTATCTCCTTAAATCTCCTTGGATGGAATGAGGAAGGTCCTTTGATGTCTTCTCCATGACATCATTATGTGGTTTTAAGGGGTTTTTTTTGTTTGTTTGCTTGCTTGCTTGCTTTGCATTTCTCTTTGGATTTAGAAACTTGCCATGATTCTGTTTCCGACATGCAAAGTTCTTTAGAAAATATATTTTTACGCTGGCCCAGGAGTAAAGCTTCATCACTTGAGACTTTCAAGAAGAGATTGGATTGCCATTTGTCAGAAATGGTGTAGGGTTTCCTGCTTGGGCGGGGGGTTGGACTAGATGACCTAGAAGGTCCCTTCCAACTCTGTTTTAATCTAATCTAATCTAATCTAATCTAATCTAATCCAATCCAATCTAATCTAATCTAATCTAATCTAACCTAACCTAACCTAACCTAACCTAATCTATGTCAGGCTCAAAGAATCAGGACCATATGTAAGGTTGCAGCATAGAAGATTTATAGGTAATCTTTGACTTATGACCGCTACTGAGACCAACGTTTTTGGTTGCTAAGCGAGACAGTTATTGAATGAGTTTTGCTCCATTTTACGATCTTTCTTGCCACAGCTGATAACTGAATCACAGCAGTTGTTAAGTTAGCAACAAGGTTATTAAGTGAATCTGACTTCCCCATTGGCTTTGCTTGTCGGAAGGTTGCAAAAGGGAATCATGTGACCCTGGGACACTAAACCGTCATAAATACGAGTCGGTGGCCAAGGGTCTGAATTTTGATCATATGACCATGGGGATGCTGCAAGAATTGTGTGAACAACGTCATCAAAATACTTTTTTTTCAGTGCTGTTGTAAGTTGCAGTAACTTTGGCTGCCTCGTTCTCGTGTGGGAAGCCACCCCTTTCCGAGAAGAATGAGATATTTTGAGGAATATTAAAAAGGCAAAATATTGTATTTCCCTCGATGAGAAATGGAGAAACATGTTTGTTCGTTTGTTTTTAGGGAGGAAGCAGCCCCCACCTTTTCTTAATAGCCCTTGGAAGATGTCGGCACTTAAGAGATAAAGAGATAGATAGCTCTATTCATAAGCAAATACTCCTCACCCAAGATCCAACACAGGAAAAAGCCATTGAACCATAATAGCAATTGCCCAACACTCTTCATTGCATCATCTCAGACAGTCCAAATTTCAACCAAACCTGGGAGCTCAGACAACCTATAGAGCCAGCTATGACCCCCTACATAACCCCCATGGGAGTCTAACAAGATCCAATAGAATACATGTTCTTGCACAGGAACAGAAAGCTCAAATACAAAGCCCAGCGAAGGTGTAAAAGCCACCCGCTCTCAACTCCAAGTGGTCAGCTGCCCAGAACCTCAAACCCATGTGGTTCTGTTCATCAATAAACCCTCTCTCCAATCAGCCTCCAGACCTCCATTTTGTTTCCAGTGCTTTCTATTTCTGCCAACACTCTCAATCCGGAAACGTCCTTTTTTGGTAGATCCTGGTAGGGAGACTTTTTGGATAAAAGACCAGGACGACAACTTGTGCAGAATGTTTTGGGGAGACTAATTGCATTGACCTCAACGTTCACCTTTTTTTTCAGTCATGGCTGAGATGGAAAGTGGGCCCTGAAGGAAATGCCAGCTGAAATGCAGAGAGATATTTCCCTTTCTTCCGCTGAAATACCAACCCTAATAAACCGAACCTCTGCGAAAGTCTGTATCGCATCCTATGAATTATTGCAAAGGGGTTTTCTTTGTAGTGGAACAAGCTACAACCTCTTGTATTCCTGACTAATGCCATAAATCCACGTAGCTCTCCATCTCTCTCTCTCTCTCTCTCTCTAACGCATAATGTGTCTCGTCTTGTTTACTTATTACCAATGATTTATTTATGGAACTGCTTACATACATTACCTATCAAAGCAGGGGGATCCTTTAAACTGGAAATAAAGAGCACATTTGTTATGGAAGGGGCTGGAATGGTATCTGTAATCAGGGCTGGGCTGCTGGGGGGTTCAGCGGGGGGTTCAGGCAGACCCTTAGCGAAGATTCTGCGGGGATCACCGAACCCCCAAATCCCACTCCCGGCCGGCCCCTCCCACTCTGCCCCTCCCCTCCCAGGAGTCTCCACGCGGCCCGCTGTGGATGCAGGTAAGTGCAGGGCACGCGAGGAAGGTTGCGGAGAGAGAAAAACAGGATTTCCCTAGAGCATCCGGAGCCCAGGGGGAGGCTGTTTTTGCACTCCCAGAGGCTCCAGGAAAGCCTCTGGACCCTGGGGAGGGTGAAAAACAGGCCTCCCAGAAGTCTGGGGAGGCTGGAAAGGTGTAATTTCCAGCCTCCCTAGAGTGTCCGGAGCCCGGGGGGAGGCTGTTTTTGCACTCCGAGAGGCTCCAGAAAAGCCTCTGGAATACAGGGAGGGCGAAAATGCCCCCCCCCCTAGTTGCAGGAGGCCAACTAGATCACGCCCATCATGGCCACGCCCACCCATCAACCGGGCAGCGAACCCGTTGCTGAGATTTTTGAAGCCCACCCCTGTCTGTAATAAAGTATTACCATTAACCATGTTGGGGACCAAAGGAAGATTAAATAACAGATCATCAAAACAACAACAACAACAACAACAACAAAACAATAATAATAATAATCCTTTCTCTGACTCTTGGATTTGAAGCCCTTTTCCCCCACATGTTTGTTTTGGGCCCTTTTCAAATGGAATAAAGCTAACCTCTTTTAATTCTGAAAATTAAAAGTATTCATTTTAATTTCTGAAAATGAAAGGAGTTCATTTTAATTTCTGAAAATTAAAAGTGGGTGCTCCAACACTGGAAGTTTTTAAGAAGAGATTGGAGAGCCCTTTGTCTGAAATGGTTTAGGGTTTCCTGCCTGAGCCGGGGGTTGGACTAGAAGACCTCTTAAGGTCTCTTCCAACTCTATGATTCGGTGATTCGGTTATTCTTGCCAAGAAAACTCCATGGGCCCATCAGTGAAATTATCAAGAGTCAAGAGTCACTTACTGTCCCCGTTGCTGTGTTGGTAAAAAGCAATTGTGAAGTTATTCTCTCTTCTTATTGAATGTGGGATTGGAACTTTGAATCGGTACCAGAAAGAGCAGTGAGATTAAATGGGGTAGACAGATAACATTTACCCCAGAAAACACATTTCATTATATTGCAAGCCCAGAAGTCATGTTTTGCTGGACTGCAGAGCATCAGCTAGGGGCACTCAACACACACACACACACACACACACACACACACACTTTAGACGATGGATTGAAAGCTCTTCTAGATAACTTTACCAGCTCTGAAGAATCCGATTTGTTCAAGGATGGGATATATATGGCAATTTTAACTTCTGGATCAGAAATATTTATGTAATCCTCCTTAGCCCCTTTGATGCAAAAGGGATGGCTCTCAGGATTATTTCTCCCCAAAGAAAGGAGCCTTTGCAGTGAAATTCTTACAAAGTTTCTGCAGAATACTTCAATGTGCAACTGTGCTAAACATCAAAGACACATGTGAATATCTTACAGAATTGCAGCTTTACAGAATGACAAAGGTCGGAAGAGATTTTGGAGGTCTTCTAGTCCAACCCCTGCCCAAGCAGGAGATCCTATACCGTTCCAGACAATTGGTTGTCCAATCTCTTCTTAAAAAACCTCCAATGATGGCGCACCCACAACTTCTGGAGGCAATAGTCTCCAAATCTATTCTCCAAAGCACCTGAATGCAGAACGAGAAGCAATGGATGGAAACTAATCAAGGAGAGAAGCAAGCTAGAACTAAGGAGAAATTTCCGGACAATGAGAATAATTAATTGGTGGAATGACTTGCCTCCAGAAATTGTGGATACTTCAACACTGGAGGTTTTAATGAAGAGATTAGACAACCATTTGTCCAGAATGGCATAGGATCTCCTGCCTGAGCAGGCAGTTGGACTAGAAGACCTCCAAGGTCCCTTTCAAGAGATGGGATATCCATTTGTCTGAAATGCTATAGGGTTTCCTGCCTAAGCAGCGGGTTGGACTAGAAGACCTCCAAAGTCCCTTCCAACTAAACTATTCTATTCAAATTCTTATTCTTATTCTTATTCCTATTCCGTTATTCTATTAGGCTTAGATATTTAACATTACTACTTGAAAGAACAGCCCTCTGGAATTTAAATCACAGATTATCCTATTTCTGTCTGGGTCCTAATTTATATATCATGATCAGATCTGCTAAATTAGAAACATGGAATGTTTGCCATACCCTTCCAATGCTCCTTACTAGCACTGATAATGTTACCTAGTTGGGTAATGAAATGTCTGCAAGAAAACCACCAAGCTCAGAGAGCACCAAGGTCCCCACAGTTCAACTCTGAGCTGCACATATTTCTCTTCTATCCATAATCATATTGTTAGAAAGGAGAACAGGATAATTACCAGTGTAATGTTTTCCCTTTTTTTCCACGGCTTTCCATCACTATGAAATTCTCAAAAGTCCCACTGAAGGAATTCTTGCCTCCTTTCTGCCCTGAACATTTAATACAAAAATGTTGGAATGAAACAGAGGTCAGTCCGGCATCGCTCTTAACTTTCTCATAACTCAATAAGCCTTGGACTTCGGAGAACAAAACCCAAGAGGTACATTTTATTTCTTTACTGATACACTTCTTTATTCTGTGCGTTACCTCTCACGATCACAATCGTTGGCACTTTGAAACAAATTTCAAAAGCGTAATCTTTTCATCAGGCTGCAAGATGGATTGATTTCCTGTTTCTACCGCTGGTAGTTTGCTGAAAATACCTTTCCTTTTGGAGGGAGCAGAATGTGGACTACGGCTGGGCTGGGATAGGATTTGAAGATTGATTATTTAATTAATCAATTTATAAGCTAGCCAGTTGCTTCCCCCCCCCCTTTTCCAAGCAACTCCAGGGGACGTCAACAAATTAGTCAATGCATGGATTAATTTAAAAAATTAAAGTTGTTCCTTTGTTGGTTGGTTGCCATTGACCCCAGGAAAACAAAAAACAGAAACAAACTAATAATTCTGTAATTTGTTCAGCTATAAGCTGCTTTTAAAAGGAACAAGGAACAGAAAAGTCTCTTTGCAACTGAATTTTTATAGATCTATGCATGCTAAATCCAGTAAAGTTATCCTATTTCGCTAATGAGAAGGTCACTACTTACCTAAGGCTCTTCTTACCCATGCTGGCATTTAGTAAATCAAACTCTGGTTACAAATTAGAGGAGGAAATTAAATGAGCTCCATATAGCCAATGTCTCTGCTTATAGATAGAAAGTTTAAATGCCATTTGGGGTAAAATTTTGGCAGAGTTCCATATAACAGGTCCTTAATATGAAGGAAAGGAAAAACGGGGGCCTACTCTGATTATATTCTGTTTCATAAGAAACCGCATTTGGTCTGTCAACTTCCTTTTTTTTTTGCTTGAAATATTAAAAAAAAGTAGGGAGATTTTGTTTAAGGGGAGGGCTGAGAAGGAAGGATTTCTTATGGGGCTGGGACATTCACAGAAGAAGTGGGACAATCCTGCTATCACTTTTCTTCAGGGGTCAAAACGGATTGACTTGGTTTCTTGATACCAATCTTTTACTCTGGAGCTTTGCATAAAATAAATGTTAAATTATGATACTTCATCATGTACCATGCCTGATTGGCTGGGAGAAGGAGGAGGAGAAATATGAAGAGGAGAAGGAAAAAGAAAAAAGGAGGAAGAGGAAGAGGAGGAGGAGAAGGAAATATTAGGAAGGAGGAGGAGGAGGAGGAGGAGGAGGAGGAGGAGGAGGAGGAGGAGGAGGGGAATTAGGAGGAGGAGGAGGAGGAGGAGGAGGAGGAGAAGGAGGGGAAGGAGAAGGAGGGGAAAGGGGAAGGGGAAAAAGATATTTTTTGGGAAACATCTCTTTATTAAGACATGGCCATTGGCTGTTGAATAATAAGAACTTTTGGAGACGTTGTTTAAGGCCAGCCAACTGCAGCAGGAAAGGGGCATTCTGGGGGACGGAGCTCCCACCGGCCCCAAAGACACGTTGCCCAAGCTGTCTGCTACCTTTCCTCCAGCATCGAATGGCTCCTAAGGCTCATGTTTTATTTTTCCTCTGCAGCTATTAGAAACGAAGCCACGACGTTTTTATCTATTCCGTGCACAATCCTGGCACATTATCCAGCTTCCCCCCACTCCATATTTAGCATCTTTATAAACTGTAAACAAGACAGAATGGTTGCACAGCATTGCCTTGCGTAATGGCAGAGTCAATAATGTTAAATTGCCACTGACTAAGCTCTCCGCATTAATACCAAAATAACTCGCCCCCGAATTAGCAATTGTTCAAGAGAAGAAAGCAGGGGGTGCTGAGGCTGTCTGGGTGGGATGGGAGAGAGGCTTCATTTTCAGCAACAGCTAGGGACAGATTTCCCCCCCACAATATTGTGAGTAAATATAAGGGCATCTTTGTTTAACAAGGAGTCCTGTGTGGTTCATAAGTTGTGCCTTAGAAATCTATCTTCCTTCCTTCCTTCCTTCCTTCCCTTTCTCTCTCTCTATCTTCTTTCTTTCTTTCTTTCTTTCTTTCTTTCTTTCTTTCTTTCTTTCTTTCTTTCTTTCTTTCTTTCTTTCTTTCTTTCCATTATTATGCTTTGTAAATAACCCTGTAGGAAATGACCAGGCTGAGCCTGAGGGAAGGGTCAAGCATGTCATAAGTCTCAAGTCTCTTTGCACCCACAAGAGATCTAAGTGCAGCCCACCTTGAATTCCACTGACTCTCATCTGACGCCAATTCACTTTGACTGTTAGTAGTTCAGATTCTTCCGGAAAGCTTAAGCTTGCAATATACAATACCTTTATATTCATTTTCCTATGCTTAACATAACTCAAGGCAGCAAATATACATACTACTTCTTCTTCCTCCTATTTTTCCCACAACAATCCTGTGTTGTAGGTTAGGGTGAGAGAGAAGGAGTGATCCAGGGTTACCCAGCCAACTTCCATGCCTAAAGTAGGACTAGAATTCACTGTTACCTGGTGATTAGCCCAAAGTCATCTTGCTGGCTGTTTTTTTTGTGCCTGAATTGGGACTAGAATTCACAGCCTCCTGGTAATTGGCTCAAAGTAAACCAGTTAGTCTTCACTCCTAACTCACATCCCCTGGTGACTGGCCCAAATTGGCCCAGCTGATGTCTAAGATGGAACTAGATTTCAGTCTCCTGATGATTGTCCCAAAGTTGCCCAGCCAGATTTCATGCCTAAGGTAGAACTGGAACATATGATCTCCTTGTTTTTCTAGTCTGGGCCCCATAAATATTAGACCAAACTAGCTCTTTTCCTGGGGTGGTGTAAATTATGAAATATTATGATCATCCCACAATACCTCTGGAAGGACAACTTCAGATTGTGACATTAGGGACCACTTTCAACATTTGACTGTATGCGTAAAAGGATTCACTTATGGATCAGCATGGGAATTTTGGCACACAATCCACAAAACAATATAGCTAAAGAAAATAGAATGATATTGGAGTCCTAGTGGCATGATTCATTTTTACATTTTTACATTTATATACCGCCCCATTCCGAAGACTCGGGGCGGTTTACAACTTATAAGCAATACTCTTACATCAGT
>JANHFL010005220.1:9676-21506 GCA_032468155.1 Oxyrhabdium leporinum
CTCTCTCTCTCTCTCTCTCTCTCTCTCTCTCTCTCTCTCTCTCTCTCTCTCTCTCTCTCTCTCTCTCTCTCATACACCCACACATGCATTAATGAGTCATATCACACTACACAGAGGCCCAAAAACTTTCATGTACAGACTAAGTGGTAGAAAAAGAAAGGAATTAAAAGTCCGTCTTTCTTCTTACATTTTTCTCATTCCTCTTCCTAAAAATCTCCCTATTTTCATTTTTGCTACACATTCTCTGTCCTGCTTAGCATGACAGATAAAAGTAATGATGCTCAAATTCCATATTATCCTGCTCTGGTTTGTGAATTGTAGTTATTTGATTGTAAGTACATGGTAGCTGGATCTAGTCTAGGACTAATTCATGGGGTTAGTGCTGAGGGATGGGGGAAATACCATTTTCTATCCACCATTTTCTCTCCATATACCGTAATTATCATTCATAATTTATAAATCTCCAAATACTGCAGTATAATTCTTCAGATAGTTTTTTTTAAACAAATGCATGAAAATGTTTGTATCACAGAGGAATTGTCTATCTTAGTGAAAAAGTATAATTAATAATGCACCCTGTTAGGAACAATTTTGCCTAATGTAAGCATGAGGCACAGTGTTCTGCAAAAATGTAGATATTTGGAAAATGTCTTAAAATATCTTATAAACATTCATATATTTCAGATTTCTTAATTAAGGTAGAACGCAAATAAACAAAAACAAGATTTTTTGGGGGGAAATGGGAAATTGAGAGAAGCCAAAAATGGAAAATGAATCCTTTCCTTGTTTCTAATTTATGTTCCCTTGCTTTCTGAAGATGGAGCTGCAAACAGATAAGGTCAAGGGCTTAATTAAGTTGCCACTGCCCTTCACAAAGTTCATTTCACTGCTACACAAATGGCATTTTTAGGATAAGCCTAATAAGATTACTATTTCTATATACAGATGAGTAAGCCCGGAAGTCCTCTTAGCAGCCCTTTGCACAGTAGGAAAATAAGGTTGTTTTATTTAATATATACAAGAATGCATGCTATTAAACTCTAAGAAGATATTCCCCCCCCCCATTTTAATGCTACTGAGAAATGCTCCTTATTTGAAAAATGAAATTCCTAAACATGAACCTTAGGAATATATATCATATTGTCATATTTATAAAATCCTAAGTAAGACATTTCAGACTTTGCTCCTAGTAAACTATTACCCAACAGAGTTACTCAGAATCATGGAACTGTTGAGTTCAAATGAGCCATTTAAGCCACAGTCCAAAGCTCTGCTCAATGCAAGAATCCAAATTAAATCATTCCAAATCTTTGCCCAAGCAAGTCTATGTCTCTGGGTAATTGCTTTCATTGTCAAACATGGCACCTGTCTGCCCTGAACAGAACAGGCTACCAGAGAATTTGGAAATTCTCCAAGTTCCTTTTAGTTGAACTAGTTGGATATGTTAGGCATCTTTGGATTCATCAAGTGGGCCAGCCCAAAAAATTGCTGAATCCCACCTAAGTCACAGGTAGTTACCAGTCACAACTGGATTAGGCATGATCTGACTATGCCAACCATGCGGGTGATAGAAATCTCACCCTCTGGATTTCAAGTCTGCTCAGAGACAAACACAAGATTTAAAATGTGACTGCCCAAATTTCTTGAGATGAATTGGCATTGACATTGGAGGTCATGAACCTTTGAACTTTACTGGAGGGAAAGCAGGTCAAAATCTCCCGAACCAAAAGGTTAGATACTTCACTTAGAGACCAGTGTCGGGAATTTGGAGGGGGATCCTGATAGGGATCGATTTTTTTTAATTTATTTTTTTAGGTCTTCAGAAATTTATTTTCAGCAATACATGCCTCAAGATCTAGAATATGTGTGGTGAGACCATGACTGTAATGAGAGTAGACAGTTTTTCTGAGATTTATATAGGAGGGAGAATGACCTAATTAGCCTGGATTACCTAATGAAATAGTCAACCAACTGAATTTAGTTGTTTAGCCCCTTTAATTAAGTTGATTGAGTGGGGGATGGGCTATTGCTTTTTTGTACATTGGCACATCACACATTGGGCAACTTTTTATGGCATAATCACCAAACTCTGGTACTATTAATTCACTCAGACTGTCTTCATATATCAATAGGGCACCCATGAATCTCTTGATAACATTCAAAGGCAAAGATATATTAAAAAGTTGCCCAATTTGCAAGGGGGAATATTGTTTTACAGAACAGTAGATTGGAATGAAACTTGCATGATGTAAAAAATAATAATAATAATGTTAGCCCAAACCACAGATTTATCAGAAATATCAAACATGAAATTAACCATGCACAACTCATTTAACACAATGCATTCAAACTAAAAGTCCCTTTTCATCCAGTGATTTGCCTTTCAACTTGATGCTTCATATGGACATTATTTTGACACATTGTAAAGAACCAATCTTTCACACAGTTTGTTAACAAAATGATGACAACTGGTAAATTAGGATTTGCATCTTGAAACTGTGAGCTGCAGCTTGGAAGTCTGTAAAAGCAATGAAGATTTAGAAACAATACCAAAAATATGATAGCTGATTCTCCAACAATTTATAATTCAGCCATGCATGCATATTTATTAATTCTGTGTATCTTATTCAGCATGCTAAAAGCCCTTAAATTATTGTGTGGCTCTCTAGCAGAAATAAGTAGTATTTTCTCTTTAACCTTCTCTTAAGTAGTTATCCCTGACTGGGGCTAAATAAATGGCTCATGGAGCTTAGGCTAGGAGCTTTTTTCTAACAGTCCATTGGAATCATTGGGGAGAAAAATCAAACCATTGAGGGACTTGCAACTTCCTGAAACTTCAATCCATGATTCTCAATCTTCTACTCTTAAGTTGATAAATAGATTTTAACTTTCTTTGAGCCATTCCTTCATGTCTTTGAAGAATATAATGTTCTATTTTATATATGGTTTTTAATTTTATTGTATGGGCAATGCTACATTGCCAACACAGCTGTGACTAGTTTGCTAATACTGTATGACAGGGGTCCCTAACCCCTGGCTGCAGCCCTCTAGCAGGCCTTGAGTCCTTCGGAATCGGACCGTGGAAGTGGCAGGCGAGCGTGCGCACAACCAGAATCCCACTTAGTAGCTCATACAAATTGAGCTGCGCACCCTTGCTTGCCTGTCCTCCCGCCCCCGCCCCGCTGGTCTCCTGTACGATATTGTGAGAAGGACTCAAAAAGGAATTTTGCACCAGTAGTAATCAGACGTGCTTTTCCCACATGGATATTTTTGGATTAACATACAGAGTGGAACCATAGCATCCTTTGAGTGTTCATTTGCATAAGAAGTTATTTATTTTCTTTTCCTACAGTTTTATCCCTAACTCTCATAATCTGGTTTATTAGTACCTTTCATTGCCAGCTGAGTAAATCAACTTTAAAAAGAGAAGCAGAACTGCGTGTTAAACCAAAATGGTTTATTTTCTTGGTTTTCTTCCATTTCAAAAAACTGCTCAAAAATTCACATGACAGTTCACCAAAAGTTGTGACATCTTTCCCCAAAAGTATGGATTTAGGATGAACTTTTCCTAATAAGAGTGATTTCTGAAATCATACTTGCCTAGCACAATAGTTTTCTTGAAATGTATTTGAATATAAGTCAAACATCAGACCAACAGCCCATAATAGTTTTCTCCTTTCCAGAAAACATACATTTTTGTATCCATCCTTTAGTGTGAATGACTTTCGTACCCACCAACCTTGCTTCAGAAAGTCAGAGTTGAGCAAAGCAATTCCAGTATGAGGAAGCTATGAATCATTCACTTTACAGCTTCTCTTGCCAGCCAATACAACAAGCATCTTCCATTAGCTCATGAGGGTTCCAATTATATCACAGTCCTCTTTATTAACCCCAGTGAGGAAGCATGGGAACCAGTTGTGTGCCATCCAAAGTATTATATAACTCACAATGTTACCAGTAATCAAGTCATCAAGGAGCTACAATAGCTGGAGGAGTAACTCAAGTGCTGCTTGTTTGATTGCTCTAAAGCTTGTTCCAAGAGGTTCACTTTTGCCCATGTACAGATTAGAGCTGCAAGTACATACTTAAATTCAATTAAGCTTCCAAGCTTGCAAATACTGTGTTATACTATTTGTCTCTTATTGATACTATTTATAAAGCAATGACTCAGCCTTCCCCAATCTGGAATCCTCCAGGTGCCGTGACTGCATGTCTCCACATGCCTAATCATAATGAAGTGTCATCAAACTGAAGAAGCTTGAAATGGAATCTATTGAAAGCACTACAAGTTTCTGTTTTTCCCCTCTTTATTATCTCAAGGCCGGGTATTAATATAAGACTCCAAATAAATCCATTTGAAACAGCAGTACAGTCAGGTGAAGAATAGTCTTCTTTCGATTTGGAGCACCCAAGAGAAAAATAATGGGCCCATGGGAAGACCATATGCCTAGGGTTATAATCTATTAACTATACACACCCATACACAAACACACATCTTTCACTTTTATTTAATTGTTCCCTCTCTGCCCCAAGCATCACATCTGGAAAATATTTACATTGCAAGTTAGCCTTTCTTTTTAACCAGGTTATCTTGCCTCTTGAGATTAAGTCAGGCATATACAAGGAATAAATCTTAGAATTCATATTTATATTATTGTTATCCCAGATCTCAAGGTAATTAAAAGCAATAAAGTGAAAACCAGCTGTGCAATGTTTTCTGATTCTTTTTCTCTCCAAAGTTTAATTCAAGGTAATTTAGAGACATACTTCATTGTAATCAATTTAATATACTATACAATGTAATATAATTACACACTATGATATAATGAAGTTAATAAAAATAACATTAAGCATCCTACAAATAAACCAGAAAAAATGCTGTTAAATGAGCTGCTCTTCTCTCAGGGAACCCTAAGAAATGTATGGGTGAAGTAGTGCTCTAATTTGGCCTCTCCCAATCTTGTTTCCCACCCCAATATGTTTTAATGGCAACTTCGGTGAACATTCAGGGAATTGGGGAAGTTGCAGTCCCAAGGGATCTGGAGGGCTGAGAAAGGCCGCTATAAATAAATGTACATCCTAGAATTCCTTGAGGAAGCCATGATAGTTAATACCACCATAATATCTGCATCAATTTGTAATGAGATAAGGTAAAAGTAAAGGAATCCCTGCAGATTTTACTCCACTAGTTCTTGCTGACTATACAGGGGCAGTGCTCATCTCCAATGCTGTCCAAGGACATTTCCACAGTGATATGACTAGCATGACATCATGGAGCACTGTTAGCTACCCACTGAAATGGTACCTATTTCTCTACTCGCATTTGTATGCTTTTGAACTGCTAAGTTTGCAGGACAATCTGTAATGAGACACACAGACTTTTTTCAAATAATATTCCAGTGCATTTTAATTTACCGCTGCTTCATCACACTATTTCCTTCCTCCAACAGAATAGAGATCTACTTTTTCTCTATATTTTTACATTCTTTCTCATTCGTGTGGCAATTAACTATACTAGAGATTGGCTGCTAGAAGACAGTGTTTTATCAATGACGTGTCAGCACATAACTGCTCTACTGGTTGCTAACAGTCTTCGTAACCTCCAGAGATCAAAATGGGACAACTTGCCATGTCCAACTCACCACAGCCAACTCACCATGAGAGGCCAACTCGCCAAAATTCTATTTTATTTAAAATAAATTTTAAAATATTTTACTTTTTGCCATTCACATTTTTTTCTGTCTCTCCTTTTGCATCCTTTCTTCAGTTATTCTATTCCACTTCATTTGATATTAATGTCCTGCAGCAAGTTGTCCTGCAGTGAGTTGGCCATTGTGAGTTGGCCATGGCAAGTGGCCATTAGCGAGTTGACTGTGGTGAATTATCATAGACCAGAAGCAATGGTGGTGAAAAATAAGCATTCATTTTCATTTCTTTGGGCTTAGCACAAGCTACTAGGAATTGAAAGGTATTCAAAATGGAAGAAGAGAAAACAGCTAGAATACAATATCTCTGCAAAAGTCATGGAAGATTTCTAATTTTTATGCGAGGCTGAGGGATATCAAAATTGCGTTCTGCGTTTTTCCAAATGCCCAAAATAAACCTAAACAAACAGAGGCAAATTTTGAAAGGATGTGTTCAAAGTGTGCGTGATCTAATGCTGACCTTAAAATTCAGACTTTTGAGCACCCTACAGTACTATTACTGTATCGCCCACTGGCAATGCTGTAATTAAGACCTATCAGTTTTCAGTATTTCCTTTTTGCACACTATGATTTTCAAGGGTATATAATTTAACCAAAAATGCTGGCATTTGTGTGCCCCCATCTTTAGATTTCTTCTTTAGATTTAGATAATTTGAAACTCTTACTACATGCACAAAAAGGGAGGAAGGGAAAGCAGCACAATGATTAAGATTGCCCTTTTGAAAAAAAATAATCTACTTATAAATTCGCATGGGTTCAAGCTGAATAGTCCAATTTGTCAGTCTTTAGGGACCATGTTTACTTATCTTTCTGCCTCACATTTGATGCATTTGAGTGAAATAACAACACACAGAGCTTTGTCACCTCTAATGGCATTATTTTCAGGGCATGCTTTAAGAGACCAAGTTATTAAAACAAGGTTATCAAGCTAAGAGAAATCAAGTGATGCTGATATATGTAGGAAGCAGCTCATAGTTTAATTCCCATATCAAGTTGTTACTTGATACACAGATAACCAAAAAGCACACAGCTTTGGCTATATATACCACACAGTTTTTAGTAAGACTTGATAGCTCATAGTTAGCTAATTTAACCCAGTATGCTTTTAATTTATTAATTAACCCATTACATTTGCTTCACATGACATAGCACACTGCAGATTAGTTATTCATGTCAAATTCCTACCTTACACTAAGTAAAATTGGGGTTGGCTTTTCTGGACTCTGTAGCTAGCAGATCAGATCTACATTGGAGACCACTGAAAGTCTTACAGTTCTAGACTAGACTGCAAAATTTCAGAAGATAACAATGGCAAACCATGTGAAACACGGGTGCATCCAAGTAGTGTCAGTCTAGATCAGGGATTGGCAACCCACGGCTCCAGAGCTGCATGTGGCTCTTTTAACCTGCTGCTGCGGCTCCCTCTTTTCATCCCTGTGCTGCATTGAGAAGCAGCCGATGCCACTGCTGTTGCCGCCTCCATGGCCTGTCCACTGCTCTCGCAGCGCCTTGCGCAGCACAGTGAAATTTAGCGTGTTTCACAATAGGAGAGACAGGGTCCCCTCCTCCTCCCATTACAACACGGAGCCGCAATGCTATCCTGCCCCACTTGCCCCTGGCAACAGTAGCAGCATTGGCAGTGGCATGGGGCGGGCCAGTGTCTCGGGGGGAGAGCAGGTCTCATGTCCAGCACTAACAAAGGCCAGAAGTAGCCGCCTGCTGTTTCCTGCTGAATATGGCAAATGAAAAGCTATGATGGCCGATGTTTTTTACAATTGTAGACCCCTACATCGGGAGGATACTGAATTAGGAAACTTTTCTGTGTATCTTCATTGTCATAAAGACCACAGCAGCTAATATGACGGGAATACTAATTAATTTTAAATTTCTAGCACTGGATCATAGTGGCTACTAGAATTCATCTAATGTTTGTTTCCCCTGAAGGAAGTTTTTCTGCACTGAAGAACCTCATAATTTTAAAAAATGATAACCTAGGCAAATTGGCTCACTTTTCTCATATTATAATTACAAATTACAAACTAGGAATGCCTAGTTTATCATAAAAAGTATTTTGTGCATGTATGGAATAGAAACTTAAAAATAGCTCAAGACAGACATTGTGAAAGTGACTGTGATTCTCTCATGCCTTCATAGACATAACTGTGAAATGGACCTTATCACTGGCACCACTTATTTGCTAATGTTTGTCTACAAAAATGCCTATCCCAAAGCAACTGATAATGACTGTTTACAGATATTTTATGCTGAATGCATAGCAATTGGAATATCACATTATGAACTTGTTAGTTCATAGAATGATGCACGTTGAATTTTCTTTCACGTGTGAGATGAATGTGGACATAAAGGGCAGTGCAATGGAATGTCTATTCTATTGTACTCAGTGTGATGTGAAATGTGTATTTCATTAATGTTCATAAGTAGGAGATGGTATAGGAAGATCATGATCATGAGTTTGGCAATAGCTGTAAAAAATACATGATCTTAGCAACCAATACCATTTCATTTGCATGCCAACTAGCTGATTTGCTTTGTTAGTCCCATTTTATGCTAATAAACATGCATGGCTTTCAAATGTTGTTTTTCACTTTTCTATGTTTGAAATATTGACAACAGTAATTGCTTCAAGGAAGCAGAGATCTGATGTCATCCTCCACTTTTTGTCATCTTATAGGTCCTTTGCTTGTTTTCTATAATCTCATCTTAGTAGAAAACACAATCTAATCAATGTTGTGATTCTGGAATGTCATAACATCAGTGGAAGGATCCCAAAACTTTATTAATCCCAATTTGTATAAATAATGTGTGCCTTTTCCTAACAGCTAACTTGATGATAGTATTTTAAAAAAGGGTTAGGGTTAGAGTGTGAGTCATGTATACAATACTAGAAGCAGTCATCACACTGATGGGATGTAACACCCTAGTAAGTCTGTCCAATGTCACCTATTTATAAGTCCACTTCATCCATTTTCCTTTTTTTTACTGTATCTGTTTTACTCTAGTTTCTCCTTTTTTCCACAAAGTAAGCAAATGTAGAAGCAGTTGAATCTAACTTGGAACATGTTTGCAACCTAGCTAGACATATCTGTTTGGAGGAGTATGAAGCAAATTTGGAGATAAGTGGAAAATTAAAAGGCACCTATATTAGTCCATGAGGTACGAATCGGTTTGCTGAAAAATGCTTCTGAATGAAATTCTCAAGTATTCCACCATGGCATCACAGATGGGGGGAATATAGTGTTAGCAGCACATTTCCTCTGCTAAATCTATTATTACTCTACATCATTTAGATAATCTTTTACCAGCCTATTTGAAAATCATGGGAGTTGAAGAAGATTGATGAAGGATCTCAGCTGAAATTATGTTCGTCTTCTCCAACCTTTCATAATTTGAAAGGCTTTGCAAAAAAAGGGGGGGTCCTTTTATCAGCAGCTACTGCTGTTGCCAGTGAATGATCCTTACACCTATTTTTTTTCTCTGTTTAAGAAATTAAAACATTAATGTTCCAAATGTGTCCACAGAATTCTTGTGTTCCTTTGTTTTATAGAAAACTGGAGCTCTTGCTTTTACAGTGGCAACTTGTAAATTTTCTCCAACAGAGGAGTTTCATGCCCTCCTCCAAATAAAGTTCTTTCTTCATTCTATTTGTAATATATATATATATATATTTAAAGGAGGCTAGAAAGCAAACATTTTTAGAAGAATCTTGAGGAATAAAGTCCAGATCACTGGAAGTAATTATCCTGCTCTACTCTGCCTTCACCAAGTGTCATTGGGAGTATTGGAAACAGTTCTTCGCACCTTTTAAAAAAGACATTGATATACTGGAGCAAGTCCAGAGAAGAGCTATCATGATGGTGAAAGGATTGGAAAGCAGGTCGTACAAGGGATGGTTAAAAGACCTAAGTCTCAGAAGAGATGGTTGAGAAGGACACAATAGCTGTCTTCAGATATCTGAAGATTGAAAAGGACACAATTCTTCAGTTATCTGTCTTCAGATATCTGAAGGGTAGTCATACCAGTATTGTTGAGAGTTCAAATTTATCCTCACACGCTCACAAGGTGAAACTAGAAGGAATGCAATAAAGAATGCAGAACAGATCAGTCCTTAGGAAGAACATCTTGACAATAAAAGCTATTACTCAGTGGAACAGGTTACTGCATGAAGTGATTTCTTTCCCTTCACAGGAGGTTTTCAAGCATAATGGAGAATCATCTATTTATTGGGGATGATTTGAATCCTGCAGCGTGCAGGAGGTATGACTTAATGCTTTTTAGGTATCTTCCAACTCTGATTCTGTGAAGTATGATTGATTGATTGATGGGATTTGTGAAGCTGCCCCCTCTCAAAATTTGTAAGTTTCCTTGTAAGTTTACAAAATTAAAAACTGGATATCTTCATTAGAATCAATCATAATGACCTAAAGCAGGATGGGCAAAGGATCTGATGTCTCCAAATTTGTCATCTGGCAGGATGTCAGCAAAATCAAGAATGGGGAAGAAGCAACATGAAAGTCAAAACACAGTGTGCCTGTCACTAGACTGGAAAGCTACCAATCTCCTAACGGCAACATCTGAATTAATGTTTAGACTTTCTAGAATCTTTCCGGTGGCAGTGAGCCCTTGCTTATAATCCTGTTGATATCTGAAAGGGGGCTGCATTTAACAATAATGGAAGAAGGAGAGAGAGTGTGCATATTCTGCCCTTTTGTGAGTGAATGGCAGTTATAGTGATGTTGACTGCAGTGCAGTAAAGCATAGGTTTCACTGTCACTCAGTCACAAAGAGACCCCTGCTGGCATGTTGTTGTGCTTGTTAAGAAGATTTTGCAACTTGGCATAGAAGGAGAGATATGTAAAGACCAAGAAAAACTGACAGCTTGAAGATTCCCTTGTTGTCAGGCTTACTACTGCCTACAAGAGAATTTGTTTACCATTGTAGTTTCTCTGCTTATTCATTCATCTTGCCTCTTTCACTGATAATTGCCATTCAGTATCAAAATGCAATGGAGCAAAATATTACATTGTAGTGAGGAGGGGATTATTTGGGAATGGAGCAAGAGTTGAAAATCTTTGTGTTCCCTCTTATGTAGCTGTGGGGGGAGGGGAGAAGGCCAGCTTAGTTTTTATTATCTCACAAAGTCAGAGCACTTTTTAAATCAGATGCATATGGTCATTTCAGAATTGTTTCCTGACTGTGATTTTTGGAACCAGTAGAATTAATCTGTAATGAACAAGCATTAAATGTGGTAAAGGTTAGATGAGTTTGGGAGGTTGTCATGACAACAGTAGAACAGTAATAGGCACAATTTTATTTATCGCTTTAAGTTGTATCACCAGTTGATCCTCTAATAAGTCAGTTTCTATATTTTTAGAAAGATCCAACGTAGTTAACAATTTGACTTTGAAATTAGGATTTAGGTTGCTCAGACCCGAGATAGTGAAGTTTGCTAACAAAAGTTCCCATGGGTATCTTTCTTAGTGCTTGCCAAGGTCCTATTGTATCTGGGAAAAAAATCATTTAGTTGTATTCAGCCCTCTATATGCAGGGAAACCAAAGAGGAAAGGGAGGGCAGCAGAATAGATTGTATATTTTTATGCTTGTTTGTGATGTTGTGACCCAAGTACAAATTGGCAAATCTTTGTTGTGACAGCACTTCATCATGTTTGCATCATCATGGTTAGAAGCAATTGCCTATGGTGGTAATTGTACAATGTGTAGCATTCTCTAGTAATGGTAAGGACAATACCAGTCTTTTGCTAATATTTCACAAGTACCACTAAAGCTGCTTTACCCTTTTCTGTGCAAGCTCAGATCATACACACATAACACTGTAGAAAGAGAGAGAATGAGAATTTGTAAGATCCGAACTGCATTCTGAATTTCTTAGTGAATAAATGATGGTAGCAGGAATCCTATTTGACTACATACAAGACTATATTTTTTGTATTTTTAGTTGTTTTATCATATACTGATTGTCACTGACTGCACTTTTTTGTTGGATTTTAAAAAGTGAAGATTTTACACTACTTTAATAATTAGGGTATTTGATAGTTTCTTCCAAACCCGGATGCACCTTTTGATGAAGTAGAAATCCTTTCTTTCTT
>JANHFL010005220.1:21606-44107 GCA_032468155.1 Oxyrhabdium leporinum
CAGGCCCACCCACTCACCCCCGGGCTTATTTTCAGGGTAGGGACAAAATTAGGCCCACCGCCAACAAAGTAGAGTTAGGCTTATTATTGGGGTGGATCGTGTTTTGTGAGAAACACGGTAGTGTTGATGCAGTTGTCATATACCAGGGGTCGGCAACCTTAAACACTCAAACAGCCACAAAGGTCCTAACCGGAAGCCCCCCATTCAATTCTGGAGCAGGTTCCCTCACCATAGTATCTCCTCCTAGTGCGGCGTCCTTTTTCCTCTACCTGTCCTAATCGAAAGCCCTATCAATTGTGGAGCCGACCGACGACAGGGAGCCGTAGCAGAGGGATGAAAGAGCCACATGCGGCTTGACCCCTGTCATATACAGTGTAAGAAAAACATTCCATGACTATTTTTCTAGTTGTCTGTGTATTAATCCCAAAGTAAAAGACTCTGATTTCAATTATACTTTCACCTTTAAAAATTTATAATTAACGCGTAAATTTGTACCCAATGTTTAAGCTTTTTTACATGTTGTTTGCATTTCCAGGAAAGATCCGAAATGCCCTTATACCCTCTAGACCAGGGGTGTCACAATGGTGGCCACGGGCCAGATGCGTCACACACAGACCATGCCCCTCCCAGATCTGTCTGTGAAGGTAAAAAACATTGCGATACGTCACGTGATGGCAATGTGACACTCCAAGTTTGACACCCGTGCTCTAGACAATTTCTCTGGTGGCAAAAAGCAATAATATTTAGACTAGAAGACCTCCAAAGTCCCTTCCAACCCTATGATTCTATGACAAATCATTTTATAAAAATTCTCAGACTAGAACATAATGTAAATTTCAATCATTTCAACCTCATATTTTCCTATTGGTCAACTGGTATATTATAGCCAAACATCTTGTATCATTTTATTGTAGATTCTTTCAGTTTCAGCAACAACATTTTAACAATAACATGCTCAGCATTAGTGTATAATTCTATTTCAAACTCGGTCTTATTTTGTTTAAAACCATAAAATATTTTATCCATTTTAAACCTTTTTGCTAATTGCACATAAGCAAATTATTGACGAATAATTTCCTTCTGTTATCCAGTCTCCTCTTGATTTCATTGAACATTACATTCATCTTGAGAGAATTCTAATACATGCTCTCTTGACATCTGGCTGATTGAACCAAACTGAAAAGCACCAAACACCACATTTTGTACTTAACATTTTGTAAGGAAAGAGATGGGGAAATACCTTATGTACAGTACTGAAGCAGTCCCTTAGAAGTGCTACTTTTTGGTGTTGTGATTACAAAAGCAACAGAACCTCTTGCTATGAATCACTTTGCCACATGCAGCCGTGCTATGAGCAATTGAACCATCTCTGAGAAGTTCCTGGGAACTGGAACTTAGACAAGAAGTGAGAGTAGTTAATGACAGAGACCCAACTGAGCAACAAATAATACCTCTTCATTTGTGTTTTAAATCATCACCCATGCTGTGGCACTATACTGTCCTTATGTTTCCGGGGGCGTGGGGGATTTCATGGTCCCCAGAGGTGGGAATGTGCATATTTTGAAGGAGCTCAATTTTATCATTGGTTGATACAATAACCAATAGTCCAGTTTGACTGTGTGAACACAGTATTTCAAAAGGGGACAGGGTTGCAATGAAGCTTTCATGGCATTGTGTGGGGGCTGTTTAAGAGGAAAGGTGTCTGAAGGAAATAGGGAAACTTAAATTATGGAGCAAGAATGACAGAGCAGGGATGAGAGAATTTGCTTGTACTGTATGAGCATGGGGTAAATTTAGCATTGCCATACATTTGGCTGCTGCTGCTGTGTACTCCAATTGAAGAAAAGCTTCTACCTGTTATTATTTAAAATCTATTATTATTTAAAATCTGGGCATTTGGGGGCAAGGGGAGCAAATGATATGATTGTTTGATTATGCTAATGTCTCAACTTATATTTGTATCAGATAGCAGGACACAAGTACATAATTCCAGCAATGTATTATGGTATCTTCATATACTTTATGTGATATTATTGTCTTTTGTTTTGAGCACAACTGATTCCAGGTCAACTAATTTCAGTATCTTTGACAGAATATCTTATTGGTAATTTCCCCCGGATATAAACTAATCAAGAAGAGAAGCAACCTAGAACTAAGATTTCCTGACAGTTAGAACAATTAGTCAGTGGAACAACTTGCCTCCAGAAGTTGTAAATGCTCCAACAGTGGAAGTTTTTAAGAAGAGATTAGATAACCATTTGTCTGAAGTGATGTAACGTTTCCTGCTTAAGCAGGGGGTTGGACTAGAAGACCTCCAAGGTCCCTTCCAACTCTGTTATTCTAATAAGTCTCAGTCAGATATAATGACTACAATGTTGAACTGACACTGAAAAGACCTAGATTTTTTCACTTTCAGTCACAGAAGATCAGTTGGGCCACTCACTTTCTCTCAGCCCAACCTACTTTGCACCGTTATTATGGGAAGAAATTAGAGCACTATGTATGCCATCTTGAGTTCATCAGTGAAAAGTCAGAATTAATTTGATGCTCTGTTGTAACACCCATAGGAAGAAGGATAGAGAGGAATATTCATCTTCCTATATAGCTGACTTGGCGTAATAGCAGTTT
This sequence comes from Oxyrhabdium leporinum, assembly GCA_032468155.1. Classification (NCBI taxonomy): domain Eukaryota; kingdom Metazoa; phylum Chordata; class Lepidosauria; order Squamata; family Cyclocoridae; genus Oxyrhabdium; species Oxyrhabdium leporinum. The sequence goes on from JANHFL010005220.1 coordinate 24,235, forward strand.
TATTCTAGGTCTTGTGACCTAGAGGGAAAAAGATGCTTGTAATGGAAAAATTCAGAAGAAATGTGTGTTTGATTCATACAACCAATAGCCTTTACTTAGAAAAATGTTTAGTGCACCCAATCTCTTTAACGCTGATTGTCCCAAAGTCCCAAAATTAAATGTGAGACGTCTTGATTTACAAGGCTTAAGTAATTAAATGTGGAGAGAAGTTTTCCTATAACCAGCTGTTACTTTGTGTTCCCAGAATCTGTTTGTCTACATATTATACTCCAAGACAGAAGTGCTGATAAGAGCCAATTTTTATTTTTATTTTTTGCAATGGATTAGAAAATTATCTGAGGTTAAACTACAAAATACATGCTGCATTTGGGCAGATGAAGCGTAACAAAATTTGGCCAACAACAGCATAATAGGAAACGATCCTAAACATTGTTTGCACACATGTAATAAGAGTAATCTTGACAATACAAGTTACTTTAACAATATCAACAGTACTACTGAACCACTCTAAAGGCAAAAAACCCAGAATGCTTTAAATCATCCTCTTTAATATTATCATGAATTTAGTGCATTCAGTGTTTGATCATTTAAGAGGCTACTTAACTCTATTTAGTCTACAGAAGACAGCCGAATTTAAAATGATTTCCCTCTAAGAAGGGAAAGTAGGCAGGAAAAAAAATCCTGTGCAATGATCAAGCATCCCATCTTGTCAACCTAAACTTTGAAACTGCATCTGAAACCAGACCTCCTGCTACTAAATATATATGTGAAACCCACGTATACATCCAAGTGTATAGATGCTAGCAGATGCACTCAAGAAAGAGGGCAGGGCAATGTCAAAATATTAATATTCATTGGATTCATAATCATTAATTTAAATTTTCTCTAAAAATAAGGAAGCCCATTTACTGAAAGCTGCCCACTGAACCGGGGAGTTATAATAAATTTAAATAAATAAATAATGAAGCCATTTCCTCCCATCTGCTTACTGTATGTTTGAACGCTCTCACACAAGTATAGATTATTTTTCTCACACTGAAAGTCACAAGCACATACACACACACACATACACACACGCACACATATTCCCAATCTCATTATCCTACAGAAGCTGCAAATTATAAACCCTGTTTTGGAGTTTTAAAAAGAGTAAACATTTGCTGGACGAGTAATAGGGAAGAGACTCGCTCTTCCCAATGAGGTTTCTGAGGCCATTTTCACCTCCTGACTATTAAATGTTTTCTCGCCATATCTTATAATTAGAACTTATAAAAAACTTATCCCGACTCACCAGAGAGTCTAAGGATGAAAGACAATATTATTTACAATATGATGATATTCATGATGCATACTTATTCTGAACAAGGGAAAGGATGTTCTTGGTGGCCACACCCAAATCATGAAATAAGTTGTCCCCTTTCACTCTTGCTTAATTCCACTGTTTGATGAAAAATTGTTCCATCCAGCTTTTATCTGATCAAGCGGATGATGTACGATGTGCTGGATCTTAGCACTGTGCTTTGATTGTGTTTTGTATATTATTTTGTATTGCTGTTTTATTAGGTGGCTGAAATGTTACATCACACATTATAGTTTTATTATCTGTTTCTAGTATTTTTGAAGGATGCAAGTCATTTGAGTGGAATATAAATCCCTGGAAAGAAACATATGCAGTGACTGTACAGTAAGGCATTGGTATCGTGCATACCATTCACCATTGAAGCAAACTTGGCTTGTCGTAAGAAAAAGTACTTTTTAGACTTTAATGTCATGAAAATATGCTGTAATGCCTTTTAAAGTAAATTGAAGAGCTACAGCTACCCCTAAGCAAAGAAAATACAGATATAACTGCTTAGTTAACATTTTCTCATCTCAAAAGCTAGGCAAGATAAGGCATGATTGAAACTTAGATGTAAGACAGCCTGGGAATTAAGAACTATGGAGCTGAAGGAGGTTCTAGAAATCACTACAACACCTAATTTTATTTATTTATTTAGAAATTTATATGGCTGTCCTTAAAGACATAATGGATGGCTAATAACCAATACAAAAGAAAAAATATGTATAAACCAAAAAATACTATTCTAAAACATCATTATATAATAACCAAGAGTCTGTTCAAGTAACTTACAACAAGAACATACATACTGGGTTCCACTAACATCTTGATATGGGGAAAATCAGTTCTTAGATGAGTGGAATTGATTAAACCAAGTTGATATACAGAGATATAAGGCCAAAGTTTGTTACATTATTAGAACAATTCCACTGATTTGCAATGGGAAATTATTCTTTCTCTTGACACCTGGTGTTCACAAGCTGCCCCTTCCTCTTGATTTATGTAAGATGCTTTCATGTTTTATTGCTTTATTACTCCCTTGTGATTTCTAAAGGAACAGATGCAGGAAGTAACCTGAGCTCCATTACCTATAGTAATTTAAAATCCTTTACCTATGAATATATATGCTTACATCCTCTGTTACTTATACATTACAGGTAGTCCTTGACTTACGACCAGAATTCATATTGCTAAGTGAGAAATTTGTTAAGTGAGTTTTGCCTCATTTTATGACTTTTCTTGCCAGATTTGTTAAGTGAATCACTGCAGTTATTAAATTAGTAACACAGTTATTAAGTGAATCTGGTTTCCCCATTGACTTTGCTTGTCAGAAGGTTGCAAAAAATGATCGCATGTGCCTGGAACACTGCAACCGTCATAAATATAAACCGGTTGTCAAGCATCCAAATGTAAATCCCATGACCATGGGGATGCTTCAGATAAGTGTGAAAAATGGTCATAAGTCACTTTTTTCAGGGCCATTGTAACTTTAAACGGTGACTAAATGAACTGTTGTAAGTTGAGGACAACCTGTAGTCTCTCCTGCCTTTCTGAGATATATAAATATATTCATTGGGAGAAGTGTCAATATTCTTTAGGGGGAGTTAGAAGAGACTAGACAGTCAATGATATAGGATCTCCTGCTTGAGCAGGGGGCTGGACTAGAAGATCTCCAAGGTCCCTTCCAGTTCTATTCTGAATCTGATTCTAAGGAGTTCCATCAGCAGTTTAAGAAACACTACAGTAAGTCTTGATAATTTGCTTTGGATCCTGGGTTTTGATTTTGCACTGGCCCTAATACTGGATGAGAAGACAAGCCTTCAAAGGCTTCTTACCATGGACACATCCTTACTTCATCAATTTGTATAAAGCCTTTTTTTGTCTTTGAAAAAACATAGCAAATGTAAGATGTCTTGTGATTTCTTTGTGGTACTGACTACTTTTCTTCTTTCTTTTTTCAGATTTTGGCCATTATTTCCATCATGTTCATTGTGCTCTCTACAATTGCCTTGTCTCTAAACACTCTTCCTGAGCTTCAGGATACAGATGAGTATGGAAATCCCACAGATAACCCTCAGCTAGCCCACGTAGAGGCGGTGTGCATCGCATGGTTTACAATGGAATATCTCTTGCGTTTCCTCTCTTCTCCTAAGAAATGGAAATTTTTCAAAGGACCCCTGAACGCCATTGACTTGTTAGCAATCTTGCCCTATTATGTCACCATCTTCCTCACAGAATCCAACAAAAGTGTACTTCAGTTCCAAAATGTCCGGAGGGTAGTCCAGATATTTCGTATCATGAGGATACTCCGTATTCTAAAGTTGGCCAGGCATTCAACTGGTTTGCAATCTCTGGGATTTACATTGAGGAGAAGCTACAATGAACTTGGATTACTTATTTTGTTTTTGGCCATGGGCATTATGATCTTTTCAAGCTTAGTGTTTTTTGCAGAAAAAGATGAGGATGATACAAAATTCAAAAGCATACCAGCATCATTCTGGTGGGCAACAATAACCATGACAACTGTTGGTTATGGAGACATCTACCCTAAGACTCTTTTAGGTAAGATTGTTGGTGGGTTATGCTGTATTGCTGGAGTCTTGGTGATTGCCCTTCCAATCCCAATCATTGTAAATAACTTTTCAGAGTTCTACAAAGAACAGAAGAGGCAGGAGAAAGCCATTAAGCGTAGGGAAGCCCTTGAAAGAGCCAAAAGGAATGGAAGCATCGTGTCCATGAATATGAAGGATGCTTTTGCACGTAGTATAGAATTGATGGATATTGTTGTTGAAAAGAAGGGAGAAAATGCAGGCAAAAAGGATAAAGTTCAGGACAATCATTTATCCCCAAGCAAATGGAAATGGGCCAAAAGATCAATCTCTGAAACTAGCTCCAATAAATCCTTGGAGACAAAGGAACAAGGGTCACCTGAAAAAGCTAGGTCTTCCTCCAGCCCTCAGCATCTGAATGTTCAGCAACTGGAAGACATGTACAACAAAATGACTAAAGCTCAGTCACAGCCAAACCTCAATTTAAAGGAGACAGCTCAACCCAGCAAGCAAAAAGAAGAACTAGAAATGGAGGCCATTCCTGGCCCAATGGTCCCTTTGTTGACTACTCGGGCAGATGGAATAATTGACATGAGAAGCATGTCGAGCATTGACAGTTACATAAGCTGCATGACTGAATTTCCCGAAGCTGGGAGATATTCTCATAGCCCACTGACAACACTGACCAGCAAAGGTGGAAAGCTTCCCCTTCATGACCCATATAGATTGGAAGGAAGTGGGTCCAAATTCATGGAAATAAAACCACATCTGGAAAGTGGCCATTGCTCTACCTTTTTCATAGAGAGCCCCAAAAGTTCAATAAAACTCATTAACCCTCTAAAACTGAGATCTCTAAAGGTTAATTTTATGGAAGAGGATGCTGTAGGGTCAGCAGCTTCAAATGTCCTAAGAATATACCCAGATACCATCAAGAACAGGGGAGCTACAGGTGCTGCCACAGATAGTTCTGGATATTCTGATCGGTCTCTGATTAGTCCAGAAACTTCTGTCTATACGACTGCAAGTGCTAGAACCCCTACAAAGTCACCTGAGAAGCAGACACCAATTGTTCTTAACTTTCATGATGCTGGCATTCATAAATTTATCGATGCTGACACAGATGATGAAGGTCAGTTGCACTATGACTCAAGTCCTCCAAAAGCCTCTTCAGGACATACTAGCCCCAAATACAGCATTTCGCAGAGAGGCTATATAAGGCAACGAGATAATGTTTGTAAAACAGAGAAGGACCGCTTAGCAACTGCTGCTTTGTCCTCTACACCCAAGCTTTTAGGGCAAAATTGCCTTTATTCCATGGAAAATATCACTGGAAGAACCTATGGTAACCAGGAAGCTATCAAATTAGATAATCATATTTCACCTGAGGTTCACATATTACCAGGTGGTGGAGGAGGAGGACATAGTAACAAACATAATCAAAATATCTGATCAGAGCTTCAGAATGTTGGATAACAACTGACAGGAATGCCTTTGCACTCGACACACAAAGAAAAGATTCTGCATGGCATGAACTTTTGACTGAACAAGCCACCTGTTTTGTAAAAATCAGAAGGAAATCTTGAAATGGGATTAAGGATAATACCTCCTCTGAATCTACTCTAAATTCCAACTCCAACCACACGACAGTCATTAAGTAAAATGAAGTTTGTGCACATCTTGATCATAAATTGATCTCCTTTCAACTTCCTTTACAGAAGTCAGTGTGACCAATTCTTCCATTCATTCACTCCTTTAACATATCAACTTCTTTTATGGCAATACCAGTATCTGAATTGCATTGTCATCTTAAAGTGATCTAGACATCTATAGTCAAATACTGGAACAAATGGTAGATGTGATCAGAAACGCAACACTTTATGCTTAAAGGTAACTATTCCAAACATCCTCATCCATGCCTTTTTCTCTGATGAATACAAGGTCTGAAGTCAAACAGGGCTCGGGTAGGCTTATTAAATCACAAATGCAGTGAATTGAGAAATAAACTTTTAAACATTTCTCTCTGTATTTCTAGATGCATTAAAATCTATTTTTTTATTTTAAAGAAATCAGCAGGGTGAGTTGCACCACTTGTACTAAATCCAAAATATCCCTTCAAAGTTATATGTAAACAAAAAACAAAAAAAAAAGACTGACTCTGCTAAAAAGTCATATTAAAATCCGAGATCAGGGATGTAGTTTTTAACTTGGGATTAGGAAGGTAGTTTTCAAACTTAAATATGGTAAGATGTTTAAAGAAGAGGTTTTCATACTTTTTTTATGAATGGATGTTTTTATGTATTCTTGAAAATAAATAAATCAGGTGGATCTAATCTTTTGTGTGTTGGAGAAAGGTATACTTGGAAGGTATCACCCAAACCTCAACAGTTGGGAAACTAAGGAACAGCGGCAAAACAACAAAAGCCAGAAATGGCAGCCTGAACCAAGAATCCATATTAGCTTTGAGAACAATTCCAGCACAAAAGAAATTAAGTAATATTGGAAAGATATTCCATTTCTTCTCCCTGAATTATTTGCACATCATTGAGAGGGGAGGAGAAGTGAGTTACACCCAACCTGTTCACTAAGCAACAAGTTTATTTCTATCACATTTTGCACTTAAATAATGTAGAATGCAAAAATATGCAAGTTATAAATACATAAATATGCAAAAAAAAATGTTATTTCCAAGGAATGATCCTCTTGCCATCTGGAGTGGTATACATCAAGATAGGCGCTTCTGGAATTTAACAATAGGAACAGAGGGTATAAATAGCAAGAGAATAAAGGCCATGAACTTAACACATTTCCATTTTATTTTGAAACCGGTCGTTTCTGACAAAAATACAAACAGCTACACCAGCTTGGATTTATGATTCCTACTATTTCCTTTCATTTTGCTGGTATTACAAAGCACTTTATGTTAATGTTGTGACAAAGGTGGAATCAAGAAGAACAGAGAATGTATTTTTAAAACACTAGCACTTTAAAAACAAACACTCTCCTTATTTGTGCCTCGTCACATCTGTGATTTGTTACCCACCTGGTAACAAGCTGCACGATAACTGTGATGATAACACATAATGTTTGTCCTTTGTTACTGTAATATAGTGTAACATTAAGATACACGCACACCTATAAAATCTTTGAAAGCTTGACTTCTTTTTGTAGAATAGTGCACTCATATGCAGGGGACAAGGTGATGTGGGGTCTAGCCAGTCTAAAAGGTAGGCACCTTAATTCATGGCCCTTCAGCGTTGACCAAGGAGCACATATGAAAGGATAACTCAAAGTCAAGGTGACCTGAAGCTCAGAACAGCCTAATTCAAAAAAGTATTGGAAGAAGTAAAGCATCTTTTCTTTTTTCTATTTTATTCCCTGAGAAAAGGCTTACAAAGATGCATTCAACTTGATTGCCCATGTCAGTAGATAGAAAAACTTTTTAACATAAGCTATTTATTAAAAAGGAAAGTAGAAAGGCAGACCCTGGGAAAAAAAGATTTTGTACCAGATTTTCAGAGTTTGGGGACATTATAAATAGAGTGCACTGCACTTATCTATCATGAGTAACTACATTATAAATAACAGGACTTGGCAAACTATAATGGATCTCTGTAAATAATGCACTGCATCCATGAAAACAACTACCCGTCACTTGTCAAATCAGTATTTTTTCTGGTGTCAAATAGCTGTTGGTCTTGAATGTAATTCTTGTCAATTCGAGCTGTACTGTCCTTCCACTTCTAATGCACACACCATGCACAGACAAAAGCAATAAGCACATGTTTATCTTAAAAACTGTTATGGGTTGTAACAATCCTTTGCACATGATTCTGCATAAGTGTGGATATTTCTCACATTTGCTCAATTATCCAGTTACCTAGAAAGCCCTTCCAATATTACTCTATTCATTCAAATTGCCAGCACAGTAAACTGAACAATTTTAGCCAGTAAAAGTGTTCATTCCATGCAAACAAACTAAACCAAAGGGACATATGCTTACAAAAAAAAACAACCCCTCCCCCAAGAAAACAGCATTCTGGAAAGTTACAGATACTTATCAGCCATCTATAGGGTGAATTCAAGATACTATAACTAATATAAAAATATGTGGGAGCCCTAAATTGTCATTAAAAATAATAATGCACCAAATAAATTTTGCACACAATATTGCAGAGATGGTCTTTAATGCAACTGCTAAGTCCCAGTAGCTCACTGGGCTTACTGGTTGACAATGTGTTTCAGACTCAACACTAGATGTTATTATTGTAAAGGCAAAAAGGAATTACTTTGGCAACAGTACCGTGAAACCGAGGGATACTTTAAACTTTGTTAATATTCAGATTAATAATTTGCCAAATTGTGTGGCTTGACACAGAAAATGAGTCTAGATTAGTGCATGCTGGCTGGAGAATTCTGGGAGTTGAAGTCCACAAGTCTGAAAGTTGCTGGGGTTGAGAGATGTTAATCTTGATGTAAGATACCTCAATTGTACCCTGCTGATCTGTTAGGATACATTTCCACTGGCCACTATCTGAGAATTGTGGGCCTTATGGATCCCTACATACCTGAAACGCATCAAGCAGGGGAAGGCTTACATATTCTGAAATAAAACAGGCAAAGAACACCAATCATAAAGCTTCTGCTTTAAAGAAGAAATAGGCAGTCAATAAGATTAAAATAAACTCAGATATATTCATACATATATGATTTCATGTAAGATATATTATTAAATAAGCTTCCCCAACCATTTGCCTTCAAGTGTTGAAGCTGCAACTTCCAAGATTTCCAGCCAGCATGGGTTGGCAGATTGTACAAAATTGCTCTATGGAAGTATGATATGGAGCTTTTTGGTCTCTTTTATTAAATATCAAAAATTTTAATATTACTCTTCGATTTGTTCCTTAGTTATCTCCTTTTTGTACCTTGGGATTCCAAACTTTTCTTTTTTTTGCAATTATGCTTAAGTTCTACACCAACTAGAATAAAATGTATACCCCAAATCCCCTCACTAGTTTATGTTACAGGTTTTGTGACATGTCCATCATCAGCACAAATGGTAAATAAAAATAAATACATAAATTTGAAAAAAAAATTCAGGGAAAATATTTTTATTTCAAAGAATGGATCAATAGAAAGCTCTGTGTGATATATTTTAAAACAGATTCTTTGTGTAGAAACCTTTCAAAGAAATTAACATTTTTCATATCAAGAAAGCAAGCGCATGTAAAAATAACCATTTAGAGAAATTATCTAGCAATCTCAGTTCAAAAGTATACATTTGAAGCATGGAGGACAATCAATAACCGTATTTAAAAACAAATCTAAAAAAAAACATCAACTGGTGCAACTCTCCTTGTACCCAACCTCCCCCACCCCTCTTTTTTGCCTTGCATTGGCAAATGAGAAACAAATATCTCATGTATTTAGCCATGTATTGGGTCACTTTTGACAGATGTTTCAAAAGTATCACAAAATGTGTATCTTTGAGTGTGAATTGACAAAGTCCGATGGATTTCTGATAGGGGTTAATTAAAACTGCATTTCCTTTGTGTTTGTGAAAGGGTAATCTATTCTTGTTTTGTCTCCAATGATGAAATGTGTATGTCCAAGGCAAGCCCCACTGACATGACTGGGAATGGCACAAATCACAGTGGTGCTCTTGCACATACCCACCATTCATTTCAGTGCAGCTTGCGCTGGAAACTCAGTGAATTATACTCCTGTGTCTAACTGAAAGTTAAACTGTATATACAGAACATGAGCAGACATGTAAACACTGGGAAGTGTGTTCTGCACTGAAATTCATTTGAAATCCAAAGTGGAATTGCAGAGTCTGTATTCATAAATTGAATTGAAGTCTGTATTCATGATGGGGGAAAAATCCAGGACTTTGAAAAATCATAGCACAACTTTACATAAGCTTTTAAATGATAGCTCGTAGTCAACTCTATTGCTAATCCCACCCAGGTTGATTTCCATTGGCAGGAGGAGAGAAGAAGTAAAAAAAAAGAACAAATATTCATTGTGGTAGAGCTTGTACTAAGATTTTCAACCTTAGAGTTAAAAAAAAAAATACAAGCAGAAGTCTCCTATAGCATACTACTTGCAAAATTGTAGAATCTCAATCTATTGTTGTTAGGCTGAGAGCTTTTACTTAGAACTGGGGTAGTCCCAAATTCAAATACCCAAGTTTGCAATCTTCTAATCATTCGATAATATGAGGCCAACCACTCTCTCCCAAATGAATTTTCCTAACATGATTGTTGTCAGAATAACATCAAGGAAAATAATGTATACTTGCTTGAAAAAGATGAAATAAGTCTAAGATTCTGATTTAACTCCCCCCATGTTATTGCTATAGGATTATATGTAGATGGCTATTCAAATGAAATGATTGGAAACACTCTAGGATTCAGTGCTATCTTGGCCAACAATTCTCTGGTGAACCTTCTCAATGGTTTCCTGGTGGATTCACCTCAGCAAAGTATGGCTTACCATAGCTGCCATTTACAGTTTTTATTCTGCCTTGATAAAGTGTTGTTCTTGGGAATTCTTAGAAACTAAGGTGGCAGCCCTTTCTAAGCTCCATTTTTTAATTTCCCACAATGCCTCAGAGTGGTAGCATTGTGGGAAAACTAAAATGGCAGCTAAATTCAGCCTCTTTGACTATTTGAGGTGGGGATTACAACTGCGTATCAAACAGGCATTACTGATAGAAAGTGTTAGGATGCTTGAGGTTCCAGGAATTTCTGGATGTTTATGATAGCCCTGGAAATGTTCCAGCCAACAAGACATATGCCTTTGGAACTTTGCATCTCTTAACTATGAAAGTGAAGAGATGGGCAAGAAAAAGAAAATCCAGCTTAATAGCTGGGAAGAGTGGTGCAAAAGTGGAATATATTTTCTTGGAAATGAATCATTGGTATGGCAAGAGGTTGCTAGGCTTTCCTTAATCCAATAGATTTGAACAACAGGGAGAGGGGAACATTACATAATCGCTTGCAGTTTGTTCAACTATTTCATTGTGCATCCTGTATCAAATAAAGCAGAAAATGAATTACTCTTTCTCCAATGGTATGGCCTCATGCCTCTTGCCAGCTTTTACCTGCTTTTTACAGAGCTGAAATCAACCTTTTAGTTCTAGGGACTGAAGGAATGGCTGCAGACTTCGCAATTATTGGCAGGCGATGTTCTCTCTTCTTGCTTTTGCTTCGGTGTGAGAAAAAGCAACTGTAATTGTGATTGTGATAGATTTCTCAGTGCCTTTTCTAAGCACATTTCAGGAAAATGAAGAGTAACGTAGCCAGTTAGGTGAATATCCACTTTCAAAAAATAATAATAATGAAGAATCAGTTGCTGCAGAGGGAGCAAAGATGAGCCCCATGGGATACAGGTTTCCTCTTGGAAGACTACGTAGGCCCAAAGCAAATGCATTTTTCCTGCACCTAACACGCTGCATGTAACGTGTGTGACGTGTTTCCTTAGCTGCTATTGCTAAAAATGGAAGCACTTCCTTCCCTATCCAGTTAACAAGTTACAATATTTCTAAGCAAAATGGTATTCTGTTTTGTTTTGTTTTGTTTAAAATGTAATGCGTTGATGCTCTCTGTACCTATTATTGTTTATTTATGTCTTGGTAGGACAATAATTGGTACTAACTTATGATTCGTAGCAGGGTATTTCAGGCTCACGTGGCTGGCACTAAAGTCACATTTTCTCAACTTGATATGCTTGATGTGATATTTGGTCAGTTGGATTATCTTCCAAAGCACCTAAACCATATCATTAATAGAGTTGCTGAATAAAGCAACAGCCGTAATTGTGGGACACGGCTACTGTATATGCACTGTATATGGCAGAGGGGGAATTCACAAATTTGTTCTTAACCCACTGGGCTCACTGTATTTTGGCTTTTTTTCCATTGCTAAAGCATGCTTAACAACAGAATAACAGCATTGGAAGGCACCTTGGAGGTTTTTTAGCCCAATCAACTGCATAAGCAGAAGACCCTATACCATTCCAGACAAGTGGATGATATAGAAACCCTATGCCATTCCAGGCAGGTGGCTTAATTTAGGACATTGCATTTCCTTCTACAGCTGCTGACTTCAAGGGCTTCTGCAATGCATTCAGACAGAAAAGGAGATGAAATTTAGCCATTGGGCCTTTCTAGAGGAAACTTATGGGAGAGGTTTCAGCTGTGGGCTGTAGCCCACAGGTTGGGGACCCCTGCTCTAAGAGATTAGATGCTTGTATTCCCACACTTAATTCTCCATTCCAAAGTCCAGTCCAAACCCACTAACCAGTTTCAGTTGAGTGGCTAGTTTGGGGCCTCCAGACTGAAAAATATCACCTATCTCTGCTGCAGGTAAAAGTTCCACAATTTTTGTATATTCCAAATATATATTTTTCTGTTCAGATAAAAGGAAAACTACACACACAAACACCCTGTATTTTTAGCAAATTTATAATTGGATAGGTAAAGGTTTCTTTGTCCAGTTGTGTCTGACTCTAGGGGGGCAATGCTTATCTTCGTTTCTTAGCCGAGGGAGCCAGCATTGTCCGAAGACGTTTCTGTGGATATGTGGCCAGCATGACTATGTGCTGAGGCACATGGAGTGCTGTTACTTTCCCACTGAAATGATACGTATTTATCTACGTGCATTTGCATGCTTTCGAACTGCTAGGTTGGCAGGAGTTGGGACAAGGACAGGAGCTCACCCCGTCGTGCGGCACTTGAGTCCCAGATCCAGACAATTGGCTTTCCAGCTGACAAGCTCAGTGTCTTTAACCAAGCGCCCTCTATAATTGGATAATTGAGCTTTAAAAAGGCTTCTTTTGTATTACAGAATAGAAGATTAAAATAGCATCCCATTCCCATGCTGCTATGGAAATTTTAGTCAAACACATCTGGACATCCCCTATATTGAAGTCTTTGTTATCAAATATTTCCATAACTGAACATTTGACCAACTCTAATGGGGGGGGGGGGGGTCTGTTCCAAAAGAATGTTGCAATCTCCATCACTGAATTATGTCTATAAAAGATCAGAGACCCTGCTTTTACCATTTTTAATGTATGTCACGTTTTATCATTCCAAATGAAAGTTATTTTTTCATCCCCCTTTCCCTTCCCTCCCAGAGGTGAAAGTGAAAAAGATCCATACACTGCTGAAAGCATAACACAGTCATATAATCGCTTAACTTCATTCTTTGAAGCTGTAATCACTGAAGTTGTAATAAGGCAAAAACAGTAGGAGTACATGGATAATATGAATCCCATATTTAAGGTACAAGCAGATGGCTACCAAGAGTCCAGAAAGTTTGGGAATTCTACTCCTTGATTTTAAAGAAAGTGATACAGCAGTAGGTTAGAAAGGGATCAAGAGAACACAGGAACTGGGCAGGTCTCTGTGTTCTATATACTGACTGGGACATAGATGGGCACACTGTTTTCCCAGTCTAAAAACATATTGTTTTGTTTCTGACCTTATTTCTATTTTTTAAATTCCTTTTTCGAGGTTGGCTTTTTGACTACACCAGATTGCATTAGAAATGCAGACTTAATCATCCATAGAATAATAAGACAGTTTTAAATAGTTTTCAACTGGCTTTAATTAAATTTTTGAAGTCTTGTACTGCTAGCATAAAAGTTTTTTTTTAAAAAAAGACGTAATTGTTCTTTGCTGCTATGGGAACCTTAATTTTGTACATGTAGAATTTAAGATAAGATCATCACAAATGGTCATGCTGCACTGCACCAGCATCTAGGAGAAAACAAAGCTTGTTACAGTATTTGGGAAACTCCTTCAAAAGTGGATAGAATTATAATAATTGATACTCTTTAACCTTGCCACATATGCTTTACTTGTTTCTTCATGTAAGTCCATTACAACTATCTTGAGAACTTCATTCCAACCTGTGTTTCTCAACGTTGGCAACATTAAGATATGTGGACTTCAACTTCCAGAATTCTCCAGCTAGCAACTCCAATTTGGGGAACTGAAGTCCACACATGTTAAAGTTGCCATGGTTGAGAAACACCTATATAGTAAAACATAGGACTTACAAAAGATGGGCCCACTTACCTGATAACTTCCATTTCTCTGCTTCCTGGAGGAGAACAGAAGCAAAGATGATAAATGCCAAATAATACAAGAAGAGTAGAATTGGGTGCATTAACAAGCTCAATAGTCCTGTACTTCCTAGATGTTGGAATTTAAGACATGCTACTTAGGAGTCATGAGAAGTTGTATAGCCATCACTATGGGAAGAGGGCCGTGTTAGACTATGGTGGCAAAAAAATCAAGAGATATACCCTTTTAATAAAATGGTTAGTTGGAAAAGTTGCTATCAGCTATCAGCATTAGTGTCTATCCCCTTTTAAAACCATCTAAATTGGCTGCCACTGCTACAACATAATTTTAAATATGCTTTGTGTTCCAAGTCTCCCTGCATTTATTTTCATGGATGTCCCCACAGACACTTCTCTTTCCATGTTATCTATGCAATGCTTTCATATTTAGGTAGTCCTTGACTTACAACCACAATTTGGAACAAAATTTCCATTGCTAAACAAGGCAGTTGTTGAGTTGCAGCCAATTTTACTATATTTTTTTGCAGTGGTTATTAAGCAACTCTCAGCAGTTGTTAAGTGCATCATATGGTCATTCAGCAAATCCAGCTTCCCCCATTAACTTTGCTGTTGGAAGCCACCTGGGAAGGTTACAAAAGGTGATCACATGAATCCTGGACATGGCAACTGTCATAAATACATGCCAGTTGCCAAGCATCAAAATTTTAAATATGTGATCTTGGGGATGCTTCAGCAGTTGTAAGTGTGAAGACTGGTCATAATACATTTTGTGTTGGTACTCATCATTTTTGGCATTTCCCAGAACCAAGTAATGATGAGTACCAAGGTACCACTGTATCTTTCTGTGTGTACGTATACACTTGTTAAGACATTATTAAATTTTAAACTATTAACAGTCTGAATGGGGTATAATCATGACTTTGTCACAATGGGCACATTATTAAAAGAACATCAGAAGCACCTACTAATTACCAGAGACCTATGATTAATTATCACACATGTTGCCAATCATATAGCTAGTTCTACAAGGCAGGATTTTTTAAACATGAATATGTGGTTCAGAGTCGCCTGGGTTGAGGTTATAAATAGACTTTAACCTTTCTTCTGTCCATAATTTGGACAGACCTGCAATTTCTATCATGAATGCCCATTTTCTACAAATGGGATATTTTCTCCCAAAGCCAATTTTTATGAGCTGCCCAGAGTTACTTAAGATGGATGGCTACATCAATCTTTTACATACATATATAAATACATATATAAGGAGGTAATGGGGACTGTAACATTCCTGTTTGGTACAGGAACATCTTTCTATCTTCTGTGTTCATAGGGATGCTCAGCTCTCCTACTACAATGAATTTGACCTCATGTACCTGAATCTCTAGCCCATTCAGAATATTTCAGTGCCAGGGGCAAATACAGTAATATGTGTTGCCTTGAAAGCACAACCTTTTGTTATCTGGCCTGGCTGAGGTTACATGGATATTTTTGACCTGGGATCCTTATGCAGATATGGGCCAGTCCCTCATAACAAAAGAATATGATCAGCAAAGCAACAGAAATCTCTGATGACACCCTTGGGAACTTCTGCACCTTTGCACAGCTTTACTGTAGTTCAGTCACAAGTTGACTCAAGCATAAGACAATTTCACGGACAGGCAGGCTGTATCATTTGCACAAGTACAAAGAAGCTGGGTTAGTATTATTATAGGTACTTCCTTGGTGGCATAGTGTTCTTACTTTCAGGATTATAGGATCTTCTGCTAAGCCTCCTCAGCCTTCTTCTCTTAGTGAAGCAGAACCAGAAAAGCTAGTAGTTGAATGGCTTATACTAGAATTCCACAACCTTTCTGGGTTGGCGGCCTGGAGCGAGCGGGGAAGGGGGAAAGAGGGGATTATTTTGTGGGAGGGGCAGGCACATGCACGAGTGTCAGCACCCGTTGCGCAGCAGGGACCAAGAGCGCTTGCGACGCTCATGTAAGTGTGGTCTTAAGCGCCCAGGACACTCATGCGAGTGAGTCCCCAAGCGCCCACGACACTCTCTCAAGTTGGGCCAAGATGCCCAATGTTCACACAGCCCCAGCTACTCACTCACGTGGCCCAGTTGCAAATAGGTCACGGTTCAGTAGTGGGCTGCGGCTCACAGGTTGGGGATCCCTGGATTTCACTATTTTGCAACTTTCATCTTTTTTTTTAGAAAGCCAATGTGATTATTTCAGCCTTCAGTAAGTTAATAGTATATTTAAAAACAATTGTCCAATGAACAATTTTTAAACATGTGCCCCAAGGGTAGTTACAAATTGTAAGGGGAAAGCAGAAACAGAAATACATACTGGGACATTTCACCAAATTGCAGAAAGGAAGGAAGGAAATTCTAAGGCTGGACTTGTACAAACCAGCCTGCTAAATTATATACAGAATCTTTATAGTTGTAGCCCATCCTCTCAAATGGCAATGCATCAAAAGAGTTTAAAATCTTTGAGCATTAACAACTCCCATGTGTGTGGGAGGAAATAGGATATCATTAGCCATATACTAGTGCACTTAGAGTATTACTTTTTAAATATTTATTTTTGGTAACTTTAATTTAAACTCTACTTAATGAAGTTTATTGACCTCTCCTGTTGTTTCTGTAAAAAAAAGAAAAAGAAACTTTTAAAAATTGTCTTTATATGCATGTAGTGCTATGAAACTGTGATCCTTGTGTGACATTCAAAAATTGTATTGTCTTGTAAAATAATGTCTATAATGTCTACAGATTTTAAAGCAATGGACCCTCCCTTCAGATGACAGAAATAAAAAATACGATTATTAAAATGAACATGGGGTTCATGTCATCTTTATTTTCTAATGCACATTTGTTTCTACATACATTTAATTATTTCAAAGATAACTTGCCCTGGCCCAGTGGTTCAAAACAGCAGTTACAAACATTAAAAACCATAAACAAGTATATAAATATGAACATAGGCTATCATTTAAATAAATTAGTGTCCGATGGTTTTTTTCCTACTCTTCCCCAAAGGAACTCAGAATTTTATTTCCATCACCTCATTCGATAAGCACATTGATAGTTTGAATAGAAAAATATTATGCAAGAAATGTAATCTTCTTAAGCAGTTCACTGAGCAATTTTCCAAATGTAGGAAAGGTATAACCCCTTATGTTCAAAGTATGCATAAGTGAGAAGGGCAACAAGAATAGAGGGTTGTCTCTCCCTTGTACCCTATGGGATTCTCCAGAGGCACACAATTAGCAAGTGTATTAAGATATTAACGTAAGAGAATATACAATTCAACATGGCTTTGATTTATAGGCATTGTCCACACAATGGCTATAGGTTTATATGAGGGGACGCTTGGGATCTACACATTCAATAGTGCTAGAACACTCTTCTGGTTATATTGAACTCAACACCAACAATGCATTTAATAGATTTAAATAATGCTGTATAATATCATTTACCGTTTGTCATTACTAATATATAATTTCAATTTATCAACCAACCAATTTTGGTCACCGTACTACAAAAAAGATGTTGAGACTTTGCAAAAAGTTCAGAGAAGAGCATCTAAGACGACAGCAATAGCAATAGCACTTAGACTTATATACCACTTTACAGTGCTAGACAGCCCTCTCTAAGCAGTTTACAGAATCAGCATATTGCCCCCAACAATTTGGGTCCTTATCTTACCCACCGTGGAAAGATGGAAGACTGAGTCAACCTTGAGCCTGGTGAGATTTGAACTGCCAAATGGCAGTCAGCTGGCAGTCAGCAGAAATAGCCTGCAGTACTGCATTCTAACCACTGCACCACCATGGCTGATCAAAGGCCTGGAGACTAAAACATATGAAGAACGGCTGCAGGATTTGGGTTTGGCTAGTCTAAAAAAAAAATAAAAAATTAGGGGTGACATGATAGCAGTATTCCAATAGTTGAAGGGCTGCCACAAAGAAAAGGGGGTCAAATTATTCTCCAAAGCACCAGAGGGCAGGACAAAAAACAATGGTTGGAAACTAATCAAAGAGAGAACTAGTGGAACAGCTTGCCTTCAGAAATTGTGGGCGCTCCATCACTGGATGTTTTCAAGAAGAGACAAGACAGTCACTTATCTGAAACTATAGGTTCTCCTGCTTGAGCAGGGGGCTAGACTAGAAGACCTCAAGGTCGCTTCCAGCTCATTCTATTCTATTCTACTTTCTGGGGCTGTTGGATTAAATAATGAAATAACAAGAAAAATCATGTTCATCAATTTCTCAATGAGGGTTGATAGAGTGAGGTAAACAGTACAAGTAGTCCTCAACTTGCTACCACAATTGAGCCCAAAATTTCTGTTGTTAAGTGAGACATTTGCGTGGTTTTACGACCTTTCTTGCCACATTTGTTAAGTGAATCAGTGCAGTTGATAAATTAGTAACACAGTTGTTAAGTGAACCTAGCGTCCTCATTGACTTTGCTTGTCAGAAGGCTGCATGACCCAGGGACACAGTAATGGTCATAAATATGAACCAGTTGCTAAGCATCTAAAATTTTGATCACATGATCATGGGGCTGATGCAAAGGTTGTAACCTTATGACAAACTCTCACTTTTTTCAGTACCGTTGTGACTTTGAATGGTCACTAAATGAACCGTTGTAAGTTGAGAACTACTTCTATGTGAGATTACAATAGGCATAACTCCTTAGTCCAGTTGACAGAGCAGAATTGAGCAGTTCATGGCATTCCAGAAGAATACAAGATCAGTGTTGAGGATGTTACGACTTGGCATTCTTCAACATCTGGATTGGCATAAGTAAAACTATATGAGTAACAGAACTTTCTTCATTTCGTTTCTCTAGAAGTGTTTGGTCTGCTCTGCAGTCAAAAGAATGGCATAGCCACACAAAAGAACAAGTCCCACAATATTTACAAAGCAGCCATTACACTTCTAAATTAAAATTGCATGGTTGTATAGCTTTTACGAGCTTTCATCCACTTCATCGAAAATGAACTAAAGAAGCTTTATTCACCTTGTATTATTTATAATCCGAATAAGGTAAGATTATATATGAAACTCTGAAACTGCTTAAGAAAATATTTCAGTATATGAAGTAAGCACAAAATACTAATATGTTCTCATCAAATGGCAAACCAATTCTGACCAATATTTTAAGATGCACAAAGCAATTGAATTTTCAAAATATTTTACAGCATTTGGAATAAACATACAAGAGTTAGAAGGGAACCCAGAGGAAAAATTCTACTAACCTGATAAATATCTGTGCCATATTTATTAAAAAGGTGAAGCTTATCTCATGTGTTCACCAACCTGCTTCCTAAGGTAATGTGACTAATCATGGTTCCCATCCTAAGAACATTTCGTTCATAAAAGGTGTCTTGCTTTGGAATGACTAGCATGCATCAGAAATAGAACTTGGCTTGCAAGCTATTAATGTAGTAACCCTAAACCCCTTTTAATGTTTATTTGTTGGAGGTATATCCTCTTTTTTTTCTTTTTCAAAATCTCATGGAGGCATATGTAGCTATTCTTCCTCCAGTTTTCCACAAGAGATTCCTGTTGACTAGAGAAGAAGTGATTGGCCTAAAGGCATAGCATTGTAGCTCTACATCCCTATCATGATGCTTTAAAGAAAAAGTATTATTGCATTATAAAAATTGTAACTCCATAATACATTTTTAAGGGACACGATCTGGTCATTACCATTAATCGTTCTGTTAAAATGGCACAACTATAAAAATGTAGTGTCTTTTATTTAAATGATTATTCAGTATAATGGTATAATACAATATACAATTCTGTATTTATCCAGATGTGTGTGTGTGTGCTTGTAAGATGGATGGATGGATGGATGGATGGATGGATGGATGGATGGATGGATAGATAGATA